>JABJVP010000041.1:3639356-3651063 GCA_026770825.1 Brienomyrus longianalis | reverse complement strand
CGGCGACGACAGCTCATGGCTTGGGACGCCGTGAGTTGCCTGTGCTTGGGACACCGTGAGTCGCCTGTGCTTGGGACGCCGTGTTTCACCTGTGCTTGGGATGCCGTGAGTCGCCTGTGCTTGGGACGCCGTGAGTCGCCTGTGCTTGGGACACCGTGAGTCGCCTGTGCTTGGGACGCCGTGAGTCGCCTGTGCTTGGGACGCCGTGAGTCGCCTGTGCTTGGGATGCTGTGTGTTTTTCCGTGTGCTGTGTCTCTTATTTAAAAAAAAGGTCTCTCCTCTTTGTAAGACAACTTGTTCGCCTTCCTCCTTCCCCCAGGATTAGCTGGCTAGTTCTGTTTGCAGAAGCAGGTTACTTTAGTTAGATGGCTCTGCTCAGTTGTTCTTGATCATTTTATTGAGTGAGGGTGTGGAGGGGGGGGTTGATTGGAGAAAGCAAAGCTGATAAGCTGATGTGGAAATGTAGACTTAGCAGGACTTTCCTATTAGAAGAAAAGCCCTTTTCATTTGTTTTGTTGGTTTATCCCCTAAACCCCCATTTCAGCTACCCCCCCCCCCCAAGGCACCCCCCCGCCTGAAAGCTTTTGACATCTTCATCTACTTCACAGCGGGCTGGTTTTGTTTGCTCTGGCTCGAAAGGCGGATGGAGTTTTACCCCCGTCGCTCTGTGGCAGAAGTGCAGGACTTTACCACGGCGAGGCCCCCCCTCGGCCCCCCCTCTGGCCCCCTTTATTCCAGATAACCACAATATCGTCATTGTACGCCACTGAATAATTGTGGCCACTCTGGCAGTGTAGCGTGCTTCTGTACACGCCGTACCCTGAATGGAGCCCTAATCCATGTAAATACTGCTCTCAGAAAGCGGCTTTATGCTGGGGGGGGGGGGGCGACAGGGGAGGGGTCAGCAATTTAACCTTTGACCCAACAAATAAGAAGCATGAAAGTTCCAGAATTGCTTTACAAAAGGGGGCTCCTGTGACCCGTCCTTTGTGCTGCAGTGCTGAGAGCCGGAGTGACAGACGCTGGCTTCGGAGTGGCCCGGGTTAGGGGCACAAACAGACGCCGTCTCCGCCGAGCATTCCTCCCCGAAGAGAACGCCGCGAGATAACATGCCGCATGCATCCGCGTCCGCTCGCCACGTTCCTGCTGCCTGCTGCACGCATTTGCCCAGGGCCTTCCATGTGGCTCTCCTGGTGCATTCTGGGTAAGCGGACCTGCCACACCTTCAGCTCCACATACCGGCAGCCCGCATGTCACATGATCAGCCGAAAAACCAACACTCTAATCTTTCTCAGCAAGTACTTGTGTCCCAAATGTGACCTGGACTGACCAGATCCTTGAAAAGCAGCTTTGGCTTCTCATTGGTGATTTTTAATACAGGTGGAGGGTAAGATGAACACTGGTTTGCTGTACAGCAGGTGCTTCCTGCTGGACTGTCACTCCTTCCTAGACTCCTCCAGCCCTCCATCTGGTCCGGTTTTGGCTGGTGGGTAAGTTGCTCCTGACTGTAGGTGGAGCTGTGGGTCCTGGAGGTGAAACAGTCTAGAGCAGCCTGGTTTTCACGGCTTCCTTCCTGTCTTTGGGCACATCAGAGACTTCCTGTCCTGTGCTGCCTTATTACTGCCTGGCTGTGGCTACCGCTTAATTCAGGATAACAGCTCTGAGTGTGTGAGTACAATTGTGTATGTGTGTGTACCTCTGTGTTTCAGCGTTCATATGCCTAAACGTCTAAGCGTGTCTGCTGGCATGTGCCTGTGTGTGTGTGTGTGTGTGTGTGTGTGCGTGCTTGTGTGACGCATGACCAGGCCCGGTCTGGAATGTCTCAGCCTATTAAAAGCATTTTATAATCACGCTGCACAGCACTCCACTAACCAGATGGACCAGCTGTGTCCTCAAACAGCACATTGAGGGTTGGGTCTCCTCGTCACGACTTTATGGATGATTCTGAGCGTGTAAAACAGGCAGGGATGTGGAAAAAGCCGCCTGTGTGCTGCCCTCCTCGCCGGCGTTGCCGGCTGCTCGCACTCGGAGGCTGACTGCGGCTGGTCCCCATGCTGACTGTGACCAGATGAAGCAGCACAGGGCCTGCCTTTCTCCCCAGTGCCATCTGAGCGCGCTCACAACTGCAGGCCTATCTGCGATGGGAAGCATCTGGACACATGTGTGTGAGTATTGATTAGTGTGTGTGCGTGTGTGTGAATGCATGTGTGTGTGTGTGTGTGTGTGTGTGTGTGAGAGAGAAAGAGAGAGAGAGAGAGTTTCATCCCTTTTATGTATTTTCATTCCGGATTCTTCTCTTAATTACAGCAGTGTTTTTCCTCAGAGATCTCTCTCCAGAGTTTAACCCCCCCATCCCCCCCTCCGCTGCACCCTATCCCATTAACTGGCTCCCTGCTTATACCTTTGTGCGGAGCACAATTAAAAAAAACACAGAGGAAGATCAAAAAGGCATCTTGGCCCCGGCGTAGCGGCACATAACAGAAACATGCAGATCGCCTTATTGATGCCTGTCTGTTTGGAAATCATTAAGGGCGACTAGCTAATCGGCAAAGCTGCCTCAGCGTTTAGTTTCGTTTTGTGCGCCCCCCTGAACAGCACCCTCCCTTCCCTCCACAATCCCCCCTCGCCCCAACGCGAGCACTCGATAGTTTTTTATCTTTTAATGGAGTAACAGCCCTTTGAAGTCTGCCGAATGCTATCGCCCTTTTCCCGGCATTATGAAAATGGTAGGCTACAAAATAAAGCCCTGCCGTGTCATGGGGGGGGGGGGGGCAGCACCCCCTGGCTTCACCCCCGCGTTTCCACCAGTGTGAAATGAGGGGACCAGGGCCTCCAGTGAGGTGTATCCACCTCAATTCTCACTCCTTTCCCTTTCGAGACGGGTGTCAAACGGCCAACTCTGGATGGGTCACCCGTCCGCCGTTACCGGGTCACGTTAATAGGCTGGCGAGGCGGACTCTGGCCACGCCCCCTCGCCGCCACAATTTACACGCTGGCGGGAACTGGCCGTCTCCCTTGCCACCCCTAACAAGCATAGTGGTGCTGCAGGTGGCAGCGGCGGAGGTGGGGCGTGATCACAGGGACACGCAGATATCCTCAAGGCCCTGCCAGACCACTCTCGGACTGTCAGACACCCCCCGCCCCGGTCCTGCTTCCCGGTCCTTCCTGTCATACCCCCAGCCTCTCGCCATTCACGTTTTCTCCACGTTTTTTTTGGGGGGGGAGGGGGGTAACTGGGGGGAAAACCATTTCCTGATTACCATTTGTTCCTGAGAAAAGGACAGATCGCGAGTGTGAGCTCTCCCTTTGTGCACCGAATCTCTCCCTGCAGAAGCAAAAGGGCCTGATGAAAAGCGAGCAGCACATGAAAGCAGCCCCTCGCTGACGGAGGGTTACGCGTTTCGCCCCAACACAGGTTAGCTTCCTTCCTACCCCGATTCTCATTATCAGCTTGTCTTAATCACACTTGCTGTCAATTAGCGTGACTTTTATACCCTCTGCTTGGAGGCTCAGAGTTACACCTCAAGGACACTCAACTTTCCCAGTGAAGGTGAGGAGCATCTCCTGGATGTCGAGGTAATTCTCCATGCACTGGTTCAGCCCAGGAGTAGCCACGAGCACTGGGCCTGCCGGAAACGATGGCATGGTAAAATCTGGGTCCCCCACAGTAAACGGTGTATGGCAGAATTTGCCAAGTTGAGGGGGGGTCCCCCACAATAATTTATTTTCATACTCAGGGTCCCCTGAATCTGCCAGGATATCCCTGCCCCTCTGATGCCCTTAACATGGGAGAAATATTACAAAGTACAGTGGTGCCTGGGGTTCATGAACACAGTTTTGTGAAATTAATTGGTTCGTGTACAAAATTTGGTCCATGAACAGATTCCTGGACCAGATTCCGGATCGTGTTCGTAAACCGCAGTTACCACTGTATAACAAGGCGAGATACTTCTGAAGCACTGAGTTGTAAGGTTACAAGTACAAATGTTACAAAACAATGTTACAAAGTAGTTTCACAGAGTAATGTAACACAGTCCACTGTCTCACAAAATACTGTTACAAAGTACACTGGTTCACAGTACTGTGTCACAGAGAAAAAGCATCTATTGTGTCATAGACGACCATGTTAGACCGCCAACCTGCATGAATATCCTGCAACCAGTAGTGGTTGAGAACAAAGTCTCCTTATCAACTGATGTGTCTGAGAGAACCCAAGTTTGGTCCATTAAAAAGGTACTTAACTTCACCATAACCTGCTTCAGTGAAACAGCCAGCTGTACAAACGAAGCGTAAATTCAGAATCTATATCTTTTTCCGTCTGCACACCCTCTCTTGTAGAGCGGCAGAGCGACTCGGTCCAGCTGGTTGTTGGCGCCAGCTCGACCCGGTTTCACTCTTGCTGGATGCCAGGGTATGAATCCCCATCCTTTTGGGCATAACGGGGTGGGCAGACGGTGGCCTGTAGCTGGGGGGGGGGGGGGGTCCTGCTCTCCAACCTGCATGATGAGTGATGTTTCTTACACAAGAGAGAACTGGAATCCTAAGCCGAAGTAGCAAACATGCTGGGAAAGGCAGACTTGGCCCTGCGTGGAGTTAAGCGCGGGGGGGGGGGGGGCTGAGTGTGATGGGAGTGCTTGTGCCTGTCATGGTGGCTGGGAGAGCACGGTTCAGGGTCTGTGTGATCTGAAGGCTACATCCTCGTTCCCTGGAAGTTAACCTCAAGCACTGTGCCGAGGCGCCCAGCTGCGTGTTGTGACACCACTGTCCGCGCCGGCCCTGCCGCTCCTCTCATGGTTCCTCCAGCTGTCGCTCCCAGCGGAGCCCAGGGGAGCCCTCCCGAGGACAGGACCTTATTCTGCCTGTGACATTCCCCACGTGACGCCTGTTTGGAGCAGCTTTCCCAGCTCTCTGCTGCTTTCCTGGGGCAGGTTTCTGGCACGTTTGGAGAGAAAATGATCTGAGGACTGTCCTCCATGCGTGGGAAGCTAAGTGCTGCGTTAGCGTGTCGCTCCACCTGACAGGGGTGCTTTTGCAGGTTTTATCACTTATTTAGATACCTGGATACCTGCCCTACCTTCAAATTTATACGTGTGTGTGTATATACACACACACTCACACACACACACACACACACACACACACAGTACTACAGTAACATTCTCAAGAGCGTTTCTCAAAACAGTTCATGTATATAGTACAACACTATGGTTTAGATGCAAAAGCTTGTGACTGATCCAAAACAATGAACTCATGTCTCAAAAGCAAATAATTCCACAGTAAATTTTGGGACGATTGCTTCATTGATTATCAACTTTTTTTTTAATTGATTGCTTATTGTCATTGAACTTTTTAACTCAGAACAGATCTTTAGTAACTATAACTTGGGTTTCAATTTATTACTACTTGAAATTAATGTTTTATTTAAAACTACTGGTTGTTTCTCATGAAATAGATGTATATTTTTTGTAAACAGATGAATAAAGTAATGATTTTTGCTATAAAACCAATAAATGTGCAATATTTTTGCAATGTTTTCACTTTCTGTGAGCACTGTGTATATGTGTGTGTATGTGTATGTATGTATGTATGTGTGTGTGTGTAGAGTGATTAATAAATCAATTAATCTCCTTTTCAATCATGCCATGAAAATACAGTACATTGTGATTATGTTGACGTACATGAATTAAAGAAGCGGTAGAAGAGACAAGAATATTTCTGTATATATGTAAGTTTTTTAATCTACGTATGAATAACTTTACAGATGAAAGTAACTTTACGGATGTGAAGACTGTCATGAGAGTTTTACTTGCTCACTATTCCCACAGTGGAGTCCAATTCACCATTTTAAAGATACATTTGTAACGTGTCATGTAATGATGTAACGAGCGATAAAAGCCAAAGGACTTCGGTTTGTCGTTTAAAGCATTTCTCGTTTTCTTCTCGTTTTCTTCTCGTTTTCTCTCTTTATGAAGCATGACAGCACGAAAGGAATGTTCTGGCGTCTGCGTTATCGTAATTG
Organism: Brienomyrus longianalis; assembly: GCA_026770825.1. Taxonomy (NCBI): domain Eukaryota; kingdom Metazoa; phylum Chordata; class Actinopteri; order Osteoglossiformes; family Mormyridae; genus Brienomyrus; species Brienomyrus longianalis. The sequence goes on along the minus strand of JABJVP010000041.1, from coordinate 3,645,044 downwards.
GGCTTCCAGTCGGAAAAATACAGAAGTGACTACAGTAACCTCACAGGGCCAAGACACTGGTAGGAGCAGAGGAAGGACGTGGTGCGGAAAGCGCAATAAATGCATCCTCAACGTAAAATGGGCTCTGGCGCAGGCTGCGTGAGTGTGCGTCAACACGATAAAAAAATGACAAAGTGCGTTATTTTAAAACTAACCGCAGGTGTTAAGGCGCTGGCGTTCACAGGCCTAATATATACAGCATGTGTGTGGGCAGATAAACCTCTGGCCATGTTATAATGTAATATACAGTGTTTCTGTATATATGTCCACACACATTCCCAGGTGTGTGTGGACAGTGTTTAGCTGCTCATGTGTTACTCCGAAGCATTTCCCCTCCTCCTGACCTGTCCTGTAAGGAGGTGTAAGTGCTTGGCGGGGGGGAGGCGGCTCCCCGGTGCAGCTCCTTCCCACATTCCTGGTGTGGAGGGTCTCTGCTCTCGGCCCCCCAGCCCCCCCCCCCCCCCGGCCCGCTGGCAGGGAAACGAGGAGCCGTCGCAGGTTCCCGCTCTGGGGGGGGGCAGGTACAGCCCAACATGAGCCCCCCCCCCATACCTCCCGCTTTTATCCTTCAACTAGCTCTTTATCATTGCCACATGGACCCCAGCTAACAGGGAATGTTGTGTGAAGGTCTTCTCCAAGTTAGCAGAGAGCATTCTGACTGTAACATTAATGTTCCAGGTCCTGACAGCATCAGCATGATAACATGACCACCTGAGCGGCCTTTTAACACAATTGGTGAAAAATATTGTTTTATAATAAAGTAATATTTATTATAACTGTGTATACAGCACCCAGTCTCCCACCTGTGACCTCTGAGGTGTGAAGTGACAGAATTATCCCAGGTCCCGCGTTTGTGTTTGTGCTGATGATCTTACTTGTAGTAGTAGCTGTAGTGGTGGGATGATGTTCTAGGAACGTCTGAAAGGCTGAACACTTTCAGTGTTTCCATGCCATAATCGTAATGTTCAGTAAATGTTCCTAGAAATAAAAATTATTAGTGGGGAAAAACATCCCCCCACAAAAGTGTATGTGGATGATGGGGGTGTTTTAAAGTGTGTGGGGGGGCTTTGGTGTAGTGCAGATGCATGGGCGGGGAGGGGTGGGGGTGGGAGCACTGTGTCCCTGAAAGGCCAGGTGGAGCACAAGGGTCCCCTGAGCGTCACCAGACGCGTTTGAGCGGTAACGTGGCCTGGGTGGGCCGTCCCGGTGGGGGGGCTAGGGGGCAGGTTTAACCTGTGAAGGACAGACATTGTTGGGAGCACGCTGGACCTGTCTGTCAGCAACACTTGCGAGACGGCTTTAGGGAGGGTGGGGTTTCCTGCCCCGCACTAGGAAGGGTGGAGGTCTTGTTGATGCCCACGCCACTTACTGGATTTAAATCCGAACCCCTTCCCCGCTTCGCTCCGCAGCCCCTTCCTCCATGAGTCAGGATGCACAGATGCAGACGGGGCTTAATTGCAGGGTGAGGTGAAAGACCCCCCTCCCCCGTTAATCGCACCAGGGGTTGGACAACCCACTGATGGTGCTGTATCCACGTTTGTTTATCCCCGCTGGGCTGTGTGAAAAGCGTGCTGTGCCCCCTCCCATTTCCACCCCCTTCACCTCCTTCAGGGTCTAAGTCCTGAGGCCCCTTGTAACTCAAGGAGCCAGGCCCTCCCCCCCACCCAGCTCCCACCCCCCTGCCTCCTCTACAGGCTCCACAAGGCTATGCCAGCTGCCACTGCTCACTCAAACCTGTCGCCTGGCAACAGAGGCTTGAGGGCGGAGGTGAGAGGAGGGGCTCTCTGTATACCCATGCGATCTCCTGTACCGATCTCCCACGACTGTCCAAGAAGGCAGGCCAACAGCAGGAAGTGCTACCTGACCTTTGTGTGTTTGATTACACTGAGCATTTGGGTTTGTCTGGAAAAAAGCATCTTCCTTAAGTACGCATCCAGGTGGACCCGTCCAAGAGGGCGCCGCCCTGCTGGCAGGGGGAGGACGTAGCATTCCAGAGAAAGCAAATCAATGGGTGGCTGTACTCCAGTTTCCCAGGGTTTTGGGCATTCACAGGGTCAGGGTGATGCTAACTGCGGGGTCTGCTGATGTCTCTAAGCAGACCGTCTGGCCGCCTCTCCTCGGGGGCGTCCTCATCTTCTTGTATTCTATTGTTGGGGTTATTATTAGGAGGTCGCAAGCCCCCCACCCCCACCTGAGCACCAAACTCCAACCCAGCCCCCTCATTTCACCGCCACACCTGTCTTTAGAACTAGAGGGCGACTCTCTGAAAGATTTACCGCTCCGCCCCAGAGGAGCCGACATCCACGGCGATTCTGGGACTCTCTCCGCAAGTTGAGGCTCCGTCTCTCCTGCTGCCTCAGTTCCATGAGTAGGAGCACGTCCTCATCTTAACCTGCAGCTTGGCGGATCAAAGGGGCTTTTTGCGGCAGCTTGCCCCCCACTCCCGGCTCTCAGAGGACAGCCGGGCTGCCAGGCACATTTCTGCGGTCTTCTTCTGCGGAGTCACGGCTTAGGCACCTCGCAAGGTCTCTTATTTGAGTAACTCCATCTCAGAACCTGAGGAGCGCACCTCTGGACCCTCGGAACGCACTGCATCCGATTTACTTCCCTTTGTACCTCCCAGGACAGCAGGAGGTGCTAGAACAGGCAGCCCATGAGAACTGCAGAGTCCCTGGGTGGAACCTTCTGCTGCGAGTCTGGGTGCCCGAGTCAGGAAAACGTGCTAGAAGGGCAAAGATAGGCCTGAGGTCCCTGAGGAAAGCAGACCCCCCCCCCCTCCCCCCCGGGGTGAGGTATCCATGGAGACATACTGATATTTAACAGCTTCCGTTTTGAAAATTTAAAATTGTGTTTATTTGGGTTTAATCTTCTGTAAAATGATCAAATAAAAGGACAAATCTTATTATAAAAAGCATCAACTGTCTGAACTTAAAAAAAAGCTACATCACAGGCCGATTCATCACACTAACTCTCGAAATAGATGATCGAACAAAGCTGATCAGGAAGACAACAATTTTCATAATTATTGATACCTACATACTGGGGGGAGGGGGGGGTGCTTTTCTGTGTAATTCTGGGTGTTTCAGAATTTTTTTTAATGAAAGAAACTTTTTAAAAGCGTCGGCAAAAACCTATGAATCTTTAATCAGATAATTTCCAGAAGTTAGCGTGTTGTTTCTCATAAGGCGTCGAGCTAATGGCCAGACTTCAAACGACTCTTAGGAGCTCGATGCCTGCTTCGGGCTGCACCAATCGCGGGGGGACTCTCTGCTGCTAATGTAATGAAGACCGTTAACGCTCCCCTTTTCCTTTTTTTTAAAGGCAGTTTTCACAAATTCCTCCGAAAGAATCAGAACCGTTGTTAAAAAGTAGCTCACAGTCAAATGGTCTGAATATAATAACAGTGATAAAATGAAGAACCGGCCCCCATCCTTTGGTCCCCCAAAATCAGCTAACCGCTAACGGCTACGGTCACGTCACCTTTTTCCACAGAGGAGATGGTTTGAATTGTGCAGCTACCGCCCCACCCCCACCCCCCACCCCCAAACCCACCCCCCACCCCCTTCTCACTACCTTGACCTCTAGAGACTGAAAAGTGCTCGTAATAATGTGAGAACACATTTTAAAACTTAAAAATATATATATCGCTAGGCGTTAAATTGCTTGGTACATCCCAGCCCAGAAATGAGATGCCTCAGGTGAGGGGTCTGCAGATGCCCCCCCCCTGGGTGTCTGACTGTTCCCCTCAGCAGGGTTTCAGAGATCCAGAGGGGTGGAGGGGGGCGTCCGATTCTGGCTACCTGAGCTGTTTTCCATTGTAGGGGTGTAACTGGATAAAGTAACTATGCTGAGATAGGGGGTGCACTGTGAGTGTAGGGGGTGTACTGTCGGCGTAGGGGGTATACTGTGGGCGTAGGTGATGTACTGTGGGCGTAGGGGGTGTACTGTGGGCGTAGGGGGTGTGATCACCATGGAGACCATCACTCCACGGATTAATACATTATAATAAATCCACAATAAAAAGACACACTCTGACTCTGAATTCCTTTATTTCTCTGGTGGCTCAGTGGGTGGCAGTGTTGCCCTCCAGGGTTGGAGGTTCGAATCCAAAAGGCTGAATGAAAAATGATTGGTTCAGAGAAGTAATCAATCAGATTGTAGAGAAGGTGGACCTAAGCAAATAGAGGAGGCAGGACCAAAGCATTCATTCTGATCAGTTGGCCCCACCTCCTTTAGTCACTTGGATCCACCTTATTTACACTCTCATTGGTTATCTCTGTGAACCAATCATTTTTCATTTTGCCCTCAAAACATTTTTTGTGTAAGTAAAACTCCCATGAGCCATGTCCCTGCCCATGACAATGCACGGTGTCCCCAGGTTTGTCCCTGTGCTGTCTGTGACAGGCCTCAGATCTCCCTGTGATGCTGTACAGGAAGAGCACTTGAGAAATGGATGGATGGATGGATAAAGTAATTCTAAAGGCATACAGATGCAGAGGAGGATGCTAGTAGAAGCTGACCCTGCGAGCAGGGGAGAGACCCCCTCCCTTACCACTCCGGCCCTCTCCACCCCCAGAAAGTTCCCATCCTGTCAGCTGGAAAATGGCAAAGGGCCTCCTGTCCTCGGATTAATTTGTAGGGTTGCCCACTGAGAAGGTCTTATGGGAAAATAGCAGGGTTTCCTTTAAATTCCATGAAATCGAGCAGCCAGATTATAAGGTTTATGGCTAATTTCAAAAGGCAGCTCCCTGGTTTGTTACGGCACCGTTTGGCCTCCGCCACGGACGCCGTCAGGATCCTGCATCTGCGCGGCCGTGCACAGAAGCCCGTCTTTTTTACGTGACGCATGCAGACGCTAAACATCTGTCTTCGTGCTGACAAGCCACGTTTCGCGCTCGTTTTCTTCTTGCCAATAGCGGGCGTGTTGATGGCTTTTCCGTCTCCGCCGCGTGACGCTCTTATTGCCTGAATCGGAGCTTCAGATACAGAGCCCGCAGTAACCGTGACGACCGTGGACCAGCCACTATCCCTATAGCTGGAGGCATGTCTGCTTCCAAGCTGTTAATAATGCATCTAAAATCACTATTATTATTCAATTAGTGCATGGGTGCATGACCCCGAAGAGCCAGGAATTTTAATATTTAGAGGGACCTGAAAAACATGGAGGAATGAGGGAATTGGAGGAGGAGAGGTGGACTCGTGTAGAGACAGGTGCAGATTAGCCTGGGTGCTGATTAACATAGGTACACACGTGCTTTAGGACAGGTGCAGATTAACCTGGGTACAGATTAACATAGGTACACACGTGCTTTAGGACAGGTGCAGATTAGCCTGAGTGCCGATTAACATAGGTACACATGTGCTTTAGGACAGGTGCAGATTAACCTGGGTACAGATTAGCATAGGTACACATGTGCTTTAGGACAGGTGCAGATTAACCTGGGTACAGATTAACATAGGTACACATGTGCTTTAGGACAGGTGCAGATTAGCCTGGGTGCCGATTAATATAGGTACACGTGCTTTAGGACAGGTGCAGATTAACCTGGGTACAGATTAACATAGGTACACATGCTTTAGGACAGGTGCAGATTAGCCTGGGTGCCGATTAACATAGGTACACACGTGCTTTAGGACAGGTGCAGATTA
>JABJVP010000041.1:3556139-3572266 GCA_026770825.1 Brienomyrus longianalis | reverse complement strand
TGGGAGGAGACCCCGGGGAAGACCCAGGACACGCTGGAGAGACTATGTCTCTCGGCTGGCCTGGGAACGCCTCGGGAAGCCCCCAGAGGAACTGGATGAAGTGGCCGGAGAGAGGGAAGTCTGGGCCTCCCTGCTGAGGCTGCTGCCCCCGCGACCCGACCCCGGATTAAGCGGGAGATGATGGATGGATGGATGATCGTTTTTGTCAAACACCCGTTACGTGACCAATCCTACGCTACAGGCGAGAGTGTCCAGACCAGTCACTCTGCCCCTGAATTAGCTTTCTGTGCTGCGGCAGCCTGCAGGAGCCACTCATAGCACCGGATAAACTACGGTCCCTAACCAATACTCTGCAGATTCATTAGTTAGAGAAATAAAAGCATCCAAAGCAGCCAGAATCTTAAATACATGGTGCATTAAGCCGGTAATTCTTACATGTATTTATTAGCACTGTAGTGATCTTAGCAGACTTGCTAATTGGCCTTGGGGTGTTGGTTACATGGGCGCCCCTTCTGGCCTACAGATGAGCCTGCACCGCGGGTCTCAGTGCTGGGAGAGAGGGGGGGGACTATATTTAGGCAACCTGCAGGTGGGAAGTGAGCCCAGTAAGGCTGTTTCGCTGCGTTCAGCCTTTGTTACAGCTGGGGGGGTGGGGCCATCCTACAGGGCTTCCAGTCTCCAGTCTCACCAGGGGCTGTCACGCTGGAGCTACGTGAACCCACATTAACAAATTTAAACAAACCTCGCCGGCTCTGCTCCTCCGCTTCGGCACATGAAGAGATTCACATGCGGTTCTGTGTTCGACTCACGGCTTATATGAAACGCTACTCGTTTAAATTTAAAGCAGCTGCAAAAACATCGCGCTGTTCCGGGAATGTATATATACTTTGTTCTCTAGTTTGCGGAGTTCAGTTCGTATAATAACGCCAATATTCTTAAGTGACAAGAAACACAACTGAAGCGTGAGCAGAGGACGCCGTTTCCAGGGCTGAAAAATATTCACTCAGCATTATAAACCCTGGAATATTTCATCACCTTTCTATTGCTACCACATGCTACTGGCAGTTTATTCATATTTTTGTTCTCTTTTTTTGCATTACTGAGCTTACCATATTTGGGCAGCATTCGGTGTGTTTATCTTCTAAATTTCCGCCTATATATAGCAAAGTAACATTAAAAAAAATAAAAATTTGAAATCACCCATATGCGGTAAACACACGTGGCTTCCTGGAAATATTCCTCCCATTCGGAGTTCAATGCTGTAGATTGTGCTCTTATCGCAAAGTTTGAAGTTCAACTAAGAGTGATCTGCGCCCCCGCCCCGGGGCTGGAGAAATGCTGCCTCTAACCCCACCCTCTCATCGGGGGAGTGGAAAATAGCGAATTAATCAAATCACATTGTGAAAGACGCTGCAATCGCTGGCTCGGTGTGGCTAGCAATATGTCAAAATCAATCACAGATCTCTTAAATATTCCCTTTAATGTAATGGCTGCTGGTGCCGCTTGCCTGACCCACCATAAATTTTGCTAAAGCATTTTTTTAATGCATAACCCGCTTTAACGCAAAGCTGGTCAAATGAGTTTTGTAGCGAGTGAAAGTGCAGCGAAGGCCAAAGCAGCGGTCCGCTGCCCGTGGGGGCTCAGCAGACAAGTGCAGAAAAGTCCGTCCATTCCATGCGGGGGGCGCTCTGGACCGTCGCTATGCGCATCCCTGCTTGTTATGCATTTACAAGTCTTTCATTTAAACATCATTATCTAAAAACAGGAAAGCTGTGCATTTCTCCATATCTTGTGATTAAAACATGATTATTAATGCCTTAAAGAAAGTCTTCCAAACGATCCACACTTTTTGGAGACAAAGAATTGTACCTAATTATACCGTGGAAAGCCACCGAAACACCGAGCAGTTAAGCTCGCCGGCTACGGTTATTTAAAATTCATTTTTTAAGGCGGTAAAGATATTGCGTGGTTTACATTTTTTGACATTTCCAAAATAAAAATAAGTGTGCAGAGTGGCTGCCTAAGGCAATAAATTGTCACTGAAGCAAATAAATTAGGAAAGAAATTTTAAAATTCTATGCGTTTTGTGTTTGCCAGTGTAAATTGCAGGACTGCGGAGTCAAAGCATTATTACTGGTAAAAAAAAAAAAAAAGTCGACGAACTGAACAGTGAAGCTCCTTCAAAATCAGCGTACAAAGAAATACACAGTAGCTCATATTTAAATGTTTTAATTAAAATAATTTACTGTAAAACGTTTATGAAAGGAGTATGAAAGGCACACACTTAGGGAAACAAAAGTCACCTTCCATACACACAGATTACGGCTAAGGTCTGTGAGGAAATACAGACTGTTGACATAATTAGTCTAATCTCTTACTTCTCTGTTATCATTAGCACTGAAGCGCGACAAATTCTCGCTGCTCCAAATGCAGCTCAGCATCATTTCCATTTCAAGTCTTATTTCGCCGGGAAACTCCGTATACCGAATGTGACAGTGTTTGACTGCGGGGCTGTTTTGCACCTTTACTCCTAAATACTTTCACACTAACAGCCCACTAAATTAGAAACTACAAAACATGCTCCACTTCCGGAGGAAAAAAATATGCTGCTGTACTGTTTGAATCCAATACTGTATAAAAATCTAATGCTCTACCTCTTCGATGAAACTGGCTGAATTTAAGCAATCAAGCTGGTAAAATGTAAATTTAAGAAACATACCTAGTGCAAAAATAAATAAATAAAAGCAGGTTATTCTAAACAGTTTACAATTATCAAGTCTTCTGCATATTGAGCGAATAAAATACACCTGAGCCATAGATTCGTTTTAACCGTTTTTAAACCTTATATGTATTTTTCTTACGTGCACATATGCAATAATCATTTTAATACATGCTTTCGCTCTAAATGTTGCGGGATGTATTACAATAACTTAACACGGACCGCGGTTACACAGAACAATAAGAGACAAACATCCCATAAAAACAGTTCAAACTAATAGGGAAAACAAACAGCGACCATCTTCCTGACGTGTTTCAAACCGACCGCAACCCCCAGTAACCGGGGAAAAAGTGAGGAATCACCCGATACTCATGTGTGTTTCTCCGCGCGGGAACCTTCAGTAAAAGGGAAAAGATTTACGCGACTTGAAGGAAAATCAGAGTTACTAGAGTTACGCTAAACCGGGGCTACTAGGTGCAGCACACTATACGTCCCTTTTGGGGGGCGAGATAATATATTTATATTCAATATCTAAGATACATACACATAATTTGCACTATATATCTAATATTTTTTTTTTGTATTGTCACTTCAATGTTTATGTTGCTGAACTTCCACAAAAAAGCAACTAGTGCATGACGGGAGGATTATGCAAATGTACCAACAGCCTTTAGAGTTACTAATAAGTAAAAGACTTTCCCAAACAATTACCCGTTGAATTGATACGTGTATTTTAACCTTAATGTACTAATTAGTGAACAAGGCTATGAGGTACTGAGTTACAAGGTTATAAGGCTGTTTCGCAGATTGCGTTTCACCCTGAGAACAGCGCACACTGGAGCTTCAAAATAAAAGCCCCTTAACGGAATATACCAGAGCGCATGCGCAAGGCTAACACTTTTAATTGTTCACAGAATTTTAATATTCATATGCAGGAAAAACAATGAAAAAAATCAGAAATTAGAAAATGATCATCGAAGCATTAATGATAACTGATTCCACATACAAAGGGCAAAAATGCATTTTACTTTGTGTGGAAAGCAGACTCCTATCAGTGGCTTGACTAGTTGTAGGAGCGAAGGTGGCTGTTTTGCTCTCTGGTCATGAAAAAGTTCTAACAAAGACAAAAAAAGCGGTTCACGCGGACAGGCCGTAATTAACTGTACGCTCACCCCGCTAATTCTATCAGGAAGGTCCCGATTAATAAAACACCGTTAACTTTGTGAAGCAGACTAACACCCAACTGGTATGTTCTACTTGTTTCTCACCTTTCCGACAAGCATCGCCGCAATACGTCACTTAGCGGCGTCGATTAGAGAATTATAAAGTTCACACGCCCTCGCCATCACTAGTAGTAAAACATCTACCCCCTTCTCCTTTTAAGCTTTAAATTGATTATAATATTTCAAGTTAAAGGTTGGTATTTTGAGAGTTACCCATTTTTAGCGGAATTCATGAATATTTCTCCGTGAAACCTATAATTAATGAGCGCCTCTTCTCCCCATTTACTTAGCACGGGATTGGAGGACGCTGGATCGTCTCTTGTGTGTTTTTATATGAATGAAAGCACGCAAACAGCGTCCTTGCTCGGCGTCCGAGACAGGTGACCGACAGTCGGGATGGTTTAATGGTTGCGTCTAAATGGTTCCAGGTTTCGAACTAATAAACCGAGACCACACAATCTTATGAAATGCGTTACGTCATTACGTGAATTACGTCATTATTTCAGTTATGTTTTATAAATTCAGAATTTTGAAGCTAAAACGAGAAAGATGGAGCTGTGGACGGAATCATCCCTCCATAAAAAACAATATCGATACTATCCAATCTGCAGCGCCGCCTAGTGACTACATATGTAAGAAAAGGTGACATGTGACCCACTGATAACGTGATGGGATGATGAAGTCTGGTCTTATTTGTTTGTTTTTTTATTATTAATTAGTCATTCTGTATTTTATTAGTTGAATGTGAGATTTATATGAACAAAAATAATATGGCAATAAAATATTGTAAAATGGTTTTAATATTTGTTAACTACATTTTTATTCAGCATAGATATGTGAATACACAGCTGGGCATATTAAGAATACAAAACATAATTTTGCTATCTTAATGACTAATGGTGGTGTATTTGTATCATCATAATTGAGATTATGAGTCTGGGTGGAAGGACGCCAGGAATTGCTGATTTTGCCTCGTTGCATTGCGTGTGAACATGTGTGTGCGTTGCACGCACATGTGAGGCATTGAGCATCGCTAACGGACCGTAACACCTTTTGCCGAGTCAGCCCCCGAGCGCACTGTGCATCTCACTAGTGGGCGTCTGTTACGCTCGGTCATGCTTGTTGTACTGTGCGCCGTTGCATGTCGTTCCCACATTTGAGATGCCCCCCCTCAGAATAGCAGTTCGCTGTGACCCTTGTCCTTCAGTCCCCAGGGACACTACCGGATCTGTCAGCACCCAATCCAGCTGAGAAGGCCTCAAACGAGCTTATCGCTGCCCCAGATGAGCGCAATCTTCACCCCCCCGCAAAATCGCCGTGATTTTGATGTGTTACTTGGCTGCTTAGAGGGGACACAGAACCGTGCAGCTGCCTGCACCCAAACGTCCCTGCTGTGCACAGAGGGAGGGGTTTTCATCGTTCGACTGTGGGGGGGGGGGGGTTACCGTGGCTCCCAGGCACATCACAGGATAAGACGACGTGGCAACTGGCGACCCATCCGTCTTTTTCACATTTACATAACTTAGCAGAGGATTTTTGTCCAAAGTGAGGTAGAATGAAAGCATGACATCACAGGCGTGCGGCTGTCAAGGAGCCTCCTAAGGAAGCGGAGCCGCTCGGCCGAGCTTCCAGTGAGTGGCCAGAAATCCAGGCAGCTTGTGGGGACAGCAGCCCCACGAAGATCAGCCTCACAACCTGGCATCAGAAATGATAAATAAACACAAATATCACCCCGGAGAGAACGGAGTGAGAGGTGGAGCCTAAGTGCAATATAGAAAGACACTTCACAATGGAACAAGTCACTAGGGCAGACGGCACTACGCTTCACAGGGCTCGCTTGTGCTTCTCCTTCCCTAACACCGGAAAACAGCAAAGTGTAGAAAAACAGCAGTGACAGCGGCAGTCTGTCTTCCTCAGCGCGCTCTCAGGTGGCCGCTCTCACCCTCCCTGGCACTAATTGTCTGGAGATGTGGGGGGTGGGGGAGTGTATGACACTGGGAGAATGAATGTCTAATTATTTCTATTTCATTTTTTTTCATTGCACTTACCTGAGATCTTTGACCCCCCCCCCCCCCGCGCCCAACCCCACCCAATTCTCTCTCTATTTTCTTTAAGGCCAGTTGGGGATCCCTGCTCTCTCGCTGGGCCTTCCCACCTCTGTCTGCAAGGGGCTGTGTAGTTCGTTAAGAAGGAGGAAAGTGGCGGTCTGTCTCGATCTAATTAAAATGGCAGAATTCCGTCTTAACGCAGCTCTATGTCTTCCGCTGCAGTTCAGAAGAACAGCGGATAATTTTCCAGCCAGCCGACTGGATCCTTTTTCCAAGAAGCTCCCTTGCTGGTGATGCGGTGCTGCGTCACGTGGTTTCCCGGATTGAGCCCCCGCTTTCGCGACATGGCCAGGCGGGCGTCCCTCCGAGGTCCACCGTCTCGCAGGAGGCCCGCCCCCTCCCAAAGGCTCTCCCGTCGTCACGGAAAGCGTTTGGGTGGAGGAGGGCCGTTTCCATGTTTCCCGAAGCCTGGTACATGTGTGTGGACTCCTGAAAGCACACCAGGATTGGGGGCGGGGGGGCTTTGGGGCAGGGCTTGACTGGAGAAAGGGGCCTGGTGTGGAAAGCCAGGGGCTCCTCCGAAGTGGCACAGGAGACGGATTCACGGCAATGGTGACAAGCCAGCTTCACGCCTGAGCCTTCAGCGTGGCCTTAATTAAACAGCCTTTCATTCCCCCAACCAGCAGCAGCAGTACCCCCCCAGCGCCAACCCCCGCCTCCCCGCTTTGTTCCAAGGCCCTTAATGAAGCAGTCTCCTCCATCGATCCCGCTGATTGCCAGGCCCCTGCCTTTGCGGGCACCGCGCCAGCCGACTTCGCTCTGTCAGCTCCATGCGCCTAATTAACTCTGTTGTTCTCTTCCTCCCAGGTTTCGCCAGCTTCAAGTTCAGGCAAACAGCGCCAAACTCGGCCCGGCCGCCCTGCCTCCCTGCCAGGGTCTCCAGGGGCAACCCCGGCACCGCTCCGAGCCGTGACCCCGCGAGTGACCTCTCTTGTCAGTGCTAACCCTGGGCTCGGCCTGCCGCGCCACGTCGGAACCGGATCCCCGCAGCCCCAACTCATTACATCCTGAAACCATGTTTGTGCTTCACGCACTTTCACGTTAAACAACTTGCTCTTTCGGCCTGCCCAGTCATGCACCGTGGATACACGCATTGTTTGCTTGCATATTTACATGTCTGTTTGCACATGTGTGTCCGAGCACGCCTCCGGTCACACGGCAGTGTGGCTGCACCGGTATGCTCACAGACACAAGTGCAAACACACACACAGAAAGCCAGTGGCGTTCTGAGGCTAGCTGATGTACCGAGTACTGAGTAGTGTGAAGGGGCTCTAATTATGAGATGGCTGCTGCATTCCGGAACATTCCACAGTGACTGGAGGAGCCCCCACCTTCTCCTTCACGCTTCACACCAATACCTCCCAGTGCCTGCTTGCTCCAGCCCCACCCACCCAGTGAATTTATCTGAATACTATGAATGCTAATTAGAGTAATCACCCCACCCAACGTTATACAACAGAATTTTGGTGCACCGCCTGCACTAAACCGAGGGAAATGCGGGATTCATATTCCGATGGCTTGTATTTGAGTGTCTCAACAACCCCCCAGCCAGGCAAATGGTGCGTTCCTGACTGTAGAGGCGGGCTGAGGTCCGATCATGGTGCTCTTTCAGATAACCTCAGCACACTGCCCACTAGCCCTCGGACATGGTGGGGAACGGATGATTCACATATGCTGACTCACCAACCACGCAGATCTGGCGCATGGGTAGGCGGGTTGAACAGCTGTATGCGAGAAAGTTTGATCCCCTGGGAGCAAAACAATGGACTGGAGGTGGGACCCAGCCAATAAGGTCGCAGAGAGTATGACACAGTAGAGGTGGTTCTTGCATGCATGACTGTGTGTGCAGAACACCCATCTGGACACACACTCCCTTAACCCTCTGCACTGTCAAAAGGATCCACGGTAGTATTCAGTTGTTCATAGACCCAGCACTAGGAATTTTGTCCCCTGTTGACCACACATAGTTACTACATATGGGGGGGTGACTTTTTTTGCGTGGAGGCCCAGAGACAACAAACCCACCCCTGGACAGACCCACGTTGTCACCAGTCGAGACAGCTCTGTTTGGGCAGTAGGGCATCTCGAAAGCATCACGGTGTCTCCATCTGATGTGTGGGTGGAGCTTTTTCTGTCATCTCATCACCGTGAGGACCCCCCCCGCCGCCCCCCCCCCCATTTGCTCAAGGCAGCCAAAAGCCTTAGAAATGCATCGGAGCGTGGCAGCAAATGGTCATGATTCCGCCATTCCCCATGGGCGGTTCTCGGGGAAACATGTGATCCCCGACCGTAACGTTATAACGGTATGTGGCGTGAGCGACCCAGGGTGGGCCGGAGGGGGGGGGGGGCACGCCTGGTTTCGGTGCCGGATGGATGACCAGGAAAAATCCGCACAGGTTCCTGGACCTTCCGCCCTGAAGCGTCTCGCCGCAGATGATGTGGTGAGTTTCCAGTCAAGCTGTCTTAGTGGGGACTTGGCCTTGGAGGCTGTCTCCGAGCCTTTTTAAAAAGACATTTTCAAACTTGTTACTCTGATATCAGTTGTTGTTTTTTTTAAAGAGGGTGTTAAAAACCGCCTGTGTCTCCTTTGCTGGTGAGAACACGCAGCCCCGGATGCAGTACCCAGACAGCCGTGGGAATCAGAAGGACGGCGTCTTCAGTCTTGAGTAATTAATTGCCAATTAGCCTGAGCTTTTAATTTCTTTGGGGTTCTTTCAAATTAATCTGTGCGTAAATCGTGCAATTTCCCTCAAAGTGAAGCTACGTTCTTAAAACTGAATTCTTATTATGCCGGGATTTTATTATTTACTCTCCGGAAGTCCCTGCTGCCATATCAGAGATGTGTTTGTCTGTCAGAGAGCCTTTGGTCTCTTCCGAAAGAACGCAGCGCTTGCTGAGTGGAAGGTACAACGTGTTTCCTTCAGGAAGTGTATGGGGGGTGTCTCACTGACCCGCAGACCTGACCGTGCTGGAGAGAAGCTCCGGAACAGTTCATGTGTGAACTTCATGCGGCTATATTTAGGGCCTGCTGGTGTATTTGCACATTAAAGCAGATCAAGACTCCATGTGGAACCAGCTGCATCCCTGTCACTCCCTCTGCCTTGTTTTAGTTGTGCTGCGTTCCATTTCAACTCGTAACTTGGAAGTTTTTAGTTCTTAGTGGGAAATTTCCAACTGGAACGCCCCCTGAAGTCGGAATTCCAGCTCGGAAAGTCAGAGGAGCCTCTGCAACTCTGACCTCAGATTCCAAGATGGCTGCGCCCTTCATCAACAGAAGTGGTGGCTGCAGTTTTATGCTGTTTATTAGCTCTTATGTCGTATTTGTGGCTCAGTAATCGGTCGTACACACAGCACTGCTCAACCGCTATCTGTGGACGTGTTGCTACTGTGTTTTTATGTGCAAAATACCGCTTAATGTATTGCTATCAACTATTGCTATGAACCTCCCTGGAACTAGGGCTCCTTTCAGAAGGTAGGATTTCTTGCTTCATCTTACTTGTAGGATTTCAGGTAGTCTGGGGTAAATGTAGGTGAACATAGATAAATGCCATTTAAACTGGGGTACCTTAAATCCAACAAGTTACACAGCAAAGCAAGAAATCCTGTTATTTTTTATTTTGTATTTTTTTTTTAGACAGGTCCCTGGTATTGCTAAACGGCTCTCCGACTTGTACTTGCCGTTAACTCTGTCGTGACGTCATTCCCAGCTCCGGCCTCCGAGGTAAATTAACGCAGCATTAGGTTGGAAAAGATGAACTTTCATTCGCCGCCTTCTGGATCCAACGCGGCAAGAGAGAACTGGAAAAATTAAAGGAAATTAGATTATGCAGAATGCATGAAAATAAAATAAATACATAATTTGCTTTCACATCAGCACAAAAAGAAACACCTATGGCACAACAAAACCAGAAAAATAATAAAAATGAATGTACATAGGGAATTCCAGTTCAAAGGCACTTTCATACTACGCCTTTCGTAGACTACGTTAAAAAGACTTTGGACGATTGATGTTAATCTCTCAATTAATAACGGTTTCAATGTGCATAACGTCTCATCCGAAATGCATTATGAGCGAAATATCAAACACACTGAACGGTCGATTGAGCAATTAAGTAGTTTGTATTTAACTGGTATGAAATAGGCTGGTTTAAGTCCTGTATCGAAGGTTTTTTTTTACAAATTGCCCGAGGTTCCCGTAAAATTGATATTTTGAATGTGTGTTTTGCATTACCGTGTCCGCACGATTTGGGGGGGGAGGGTTGGTTCGCGCTCGCTTTATGAAAGGTTTCGTTCCTCCGATCCTTTTAGGAAACACCACCCGTCTCCATCCACGCATCCCTCCTTCGCTCCTATCCCTCCCCCTTCATTTTTCCTTTATTTTTCTCGTCTGCTGGTTTATCCGGACGGACGTTTTGCTGCCTTTCTCATGCCCTATTCATTTCTCCACCCTCTTTCTCTGCCTACACCAACAGGTCCTACACCCTTTCCTCCTTCTCTATTCTATCAACCCATCCTATACAATCTCACTCTGATCCCCACTGGAAACGTATCCTATTCCTATTCAAATCACCAGATGAACGCTAGTTTGCAGTACGAACCCCGATACCATCGCTGCCATTGATCTTCCACATCAAAGGCCCCCCGTCCTTAGTAAAGATGCCACATGTGCGGTGAATATTGATGGGCGGTAGGTTAGTTATCGTACTGAACCCCCCCAGGCGGTATTTGCGGTGACCATTCTGAGCTCCAAACCTCTGTGTCCTGTAATCTGCGACTGATAAGTAGGATAACAAGTGAGTTTTAAACCCGCATGGCACCCACTCATGAGCCAGTATCGGAGCGGACGCCCCCTAAGCAGCCCCACCCCAGAGGTGTCAGGATGGGGGTGCAAGCTCTCCCCCCGAGCTGAAATGAGCTCTCTTCCTAATTACAAGGGATTCCAGCTTCGCTTTATTAAAACCCTCACACGCTCGCGCTGGTAATTGAAAAAGAAACAGTAATTAAAAAAGAGAGAAAGTGCGCGTTCGTAGCTATGAGAAGTTTCTCTCCCCCCAGACTTTCGTTTTCGGATTAAAGGATTGAGGCTGGGTTTAAAGTGTCATTTTGCTTTTCCACCGTCTACTGCGAAATTAAGGCGAGGGGGGGGGATTCAGCCCAGCCGGCGTCCGGAAAGCAGCCAAACAGCTAAAGGTATTATTATGGCGTGACTGACCCCGACCTATTAGACTCCAAGGGGCAAATTGTGTGTTATGTGTGCACTGAGCCTTCGGGGGGCTTTGGGGGGCTGGGGAAGCAGCAGGGGTTTGGGATGTGTACAAATCTCTATGAGTTTTCGAATTTATTATTTTTACAAGACTTGTGTATCTGAAGTGATGTCTGCATTAAGGCCTACATCATCACCCCACCCCCAGACGTTGCAAAGGTAAGTTAATGGCATTTGCCACCCGATTTACGTGCTTTAAATCAGCGGCAGTCAGTGATAATGGTGGCTGAGAGATATGTAGGCCTGCGTTTATTTTTAGTTTACCCCTACGCTTGGTGTAATCAGGTTGGTGGAACGACGAGGAAGCGGATCGGTTCGCTTTAATATGGGGTCAAATTGGGACCTGTACGGTCCCAATGTCTGCGATCTGATCGGTACGCAGGTGGGTAACTACGGCGGATATATACCGCCCTCTGGTGGAACATGTGCGGAACACCGCCTTTCGTGTTGAGCGCAGTCCCGCACTGGAGTACAAACTTTTGTTGTTAGCAAGAAGATATTAATTAGAATTGGGTGAATTCTAAAGTTTAATAACAGTTCTCGGGTGGGCAGATAAAAAAAAGTTCACCAACGACATGTGTGTAAATTATGATGATTGAATTGATGTCGCAGAACATTTAAATCTTTAGCTTCACTGTATTGCATTGTAAAGAAACCCTTATGCTTCTCAGTGATTTCAAGTTATTCTAACCGAATTGTATTTATTTATAGCTGCTATTGCACAACGTGGGGGCGAACCTTGACGTTAAAGCTATATTATTATTATTATTATTATTATTATTATTATTATTATTATTATTATCTTCTTACCCCGAAGACACTCCGCAAATTACTAAACCGGTCAATCAAAATGTTCCCGCCTGACATCCGCAAGGGCCCACGCCGCGGCGCCCCGACAGCAGCTTAGAAAACAGCCTTTAATCATTATATGCTCTTATTTTCCCTCCAACAAGGCGCGTCGATAACACCCCGAAACTGACAACTCGGCGCAAATAGGCGCGATCCGCCGAGCGTTTTCCTACATCTTATTTTCGGGGGCGTGCGGAACGCCCCCCCCCGCCCCCCTCAGAAGCCATGGCGGAGGAATCATCCGCAGCCCTTAGTGTCAATTAAAAGTGAAATATCTGCATTTGTCAACAGTGCGGCTCGCCGGGCTTCCGTGACGTTTATCTGGTTTGTCTGCCATTTCTGACACTTAAGAGGCCGTGGATGTGTGGGGTGGATGGGGGGTGGGCGTCGGTTTCGCTCATTAAAGTGCGCGTTACCGTCTCGCTGCGCAATGCTTACCCAAGGGAGGGGGGACGCCAATGCCTGTCAACCCCTGTCACGGACAGCGGGACCCGGCCGGCGTGCATTGGTGTGCGGCGGAGACTCGCTTTGTCTGCTTGCCTGCCGAGCCCCCCCCCCCCCACCCCCGCCGTCCCCTCAACGGGGCGGCGGTCACTCGCTCGCTCAGGTGCTTCTGTGTGATTAAAAAGCTGTGTAGATTGGCTGCTTTTACCTCAAAACAGACCGGAATCACATTATTTAAGGCAGAAGTGGCAACAAACTCCCGGCTGCCATACGGCTTCACACAGCCAGCGGCATTTATGTAACCCGTTATGAAATTTGGCCCACAGATCAATCTTTCGTTTTCCACAGAAAATAAAAAGCCAAGTCATGTTAACCCCCCAACACTGATTAGCAGAATATAATCATTAAATCGTTTTTTTTATTCTTTCTCTTTCAGCTCATAAAAAGGAGCTCCAATGACCCCCCCCCCCCCAGGTGTTTGAAGCCTGAGAACCCTGATTTAAGTTGAGTGTTACTGGATCTGGACTCAGTCGGATCCTGGGCTCTTTAGCCTGTTTGGTTGTGAAACTCACTTCTCGAGAGCTTTTCATCGAACACAATCACTGTGAAGTGAAACGCGACTGACCTCTACACACCAGGACAGGACGCTGTGGCAGGGTGTGCCAGGCACCCCCTGCCCCCCCACGCACACTCGCATTCCTGACGTTCCTGCCCCTGGCCTGTGAAATGGAGGGGGGGTGGCACTGGTGGTGGGGAGGGAATGCTGCAGACAGCAAGCCCACATTCATTAGAGAACAGGGAAAGAAGATGGAGGAAAAGTGGAATTCTGCTTCGGGTCGGAATGGCCATGACGAGCGGGAGTGGCTTCTTCCCTGTGGGAGGGGGCGACCTACCTGTCGGCCATGACTGGGTCACATGCAAGGAAGCCGATTTTCTCTCAATTAGCGGTGCAGAACAGCAGTTATTTCAGTCGTTGTTTATTCAATGTGGCGTCTAAGGGCAGTTAATTTACCACTGAGGATACGTTTAAAGATTCCTGAAAAGGATTGTGGGACTGCAGTGAAGGTCAGGGGTCACAAAGGAGTGAGAGTCGACACTCATTGGCCACTTCGGGGTTTTGTTGCTTGGATACCGTCACCATGATGTCAGAACCTGCCTTGGCTGCTCAATGCATCCAGCTAGAGGCGGTTAGCTGGCCTAAGGGTGCCAGTGGGGGGGGGGTACCAGCAGGGAAAGACCATGAGGTGCTGGGAGAAGCACAATAGAGATGTTTGGAATGGATGGAAAGAGCCCATTTACACCATTAATGAAGTCAGACAGGCCTACCTAAGACACGCACAGACGGAATACATCTTTTCTGTATTTATTGTAAAATCCGAAGCATATCAGTCTGTCAAGCCACTGACATTGCCTGCTATGTGTGAACTCCCTACTGTTTTGACATGAACAACTCATAAAACAAGAACACATATACACACATAAAAAACACCCTTTTAGACCTCCTCGAGTCCGTTTAAAATAGCGTTTGTTCATCACAAGTCATTCAATTCAATTTCATTTGGTCCACATCTACGTACGGATGAAAACAGCCGATATGAAAGAATCCGCCCGGAGCGACCGCAGCGCTGTGCTCTTCGAATGGCCCCACGATGCTTACCACCCACATGAACAGATGCAACTCTCTTTAAACAGCTCCAACTTCAACATCTACACGGTCTGGCTTCGTTAATATTTGCTTTATGAAACACGTGAATGTTTTATGCCCCTACGTCGTGCTTGATTGTACGAGCAGTTTGCAGTATTAATTCACAGCCTGATGTGCACTTTCTCTACGTTACCAGTTAGCGTCTTACTCCGTGGCGAAGATCAAGTTCAATAAAATTTGAAAGAGACAATTAAACATGTCCAAAGGACTTCAGACAAAATTAAAACGAAAGTGTTGCGTTTATGAATTCTTATCTATCTGCTTACGAATGTTCACTGCTTTCCTTTCGCCTGTATTTTTATATTTTACAGCAATTCCAGGGCGAATTCCTGATGCAAAATACAAATATTCGTGTTTAAAATGGCTTCGCATTTACACGGAAAATTGTTTTCAAGGCGCATATATATACAATTACAAATCGAAATTCATTTTAAAAAACGAAATAGGTGTATCTGTTTTTACCCCTGACTTGCATAGATTTACTATTAATCACCTCAAAGAGCGAACGGACGTGATCACGATTTGGTTCTTCGGTAAATTACATAGCTTTGCTTTGTTTTTGATAGTGTCACCTTAATTTACATCATCTGTACAGTGTAAGCTAAAATTTTAATGTGTTGCAGTGTAACAGCGTCACGGTCAAAAGGAATTAATAAAAAAAGTCCAGTGTGATTAACGATTACAGCCGTCAGCATACAGCACAGCTGTAAGACGAGTCATACAAAGGAGGAGTGCTTAAGGAACGTAACCGCTGAGGATAATCGGCG
Organism: Brienomyrus longianalis; assembly: GCA_026770825.1. NCBI lineage: Eukaryota > Metazoa > Chordata > Actinopteri > Osteoglossiformes > Mormyridae > Brienomyrus > Brienomyrus longianalis. Next base: position 3,557,188 of record JABJVP010000041.1, on the reverse strand, counting down.
GCAGCACTCACTGGGGTCCTGGGGGTGGGAGCGGGAGAATCAGCATCCCAGGACAGGCCAACATGCTTTCACTAGCTGGACCACTGTCGTACTGGTTCTGGACCAGATTGGGGGGGGGGAGGTTGGACGACATTAAGAGCACGCAGGGTGCCCTGTCCTACACCCACGTGAAAAAGGGGAGGGGCGGTTATGATTAGCATGATAGCAGTTCCATTTTCCTTTACACTCCCTTTTCTGGAGTTGGGGGGGGTCACACCACTTCTTCAGATGCCCCAAGCCCATGCATGTCCCCCCCAAGCCCCCGTCATCAGCTGGACTGCACCGATAGGTCCATAATGCAGGCAGTGCCCGAGTCACGCCCGGGGGCTCAGATGAGGCGCTCCTCTGGGGGCACCTTCAGCACGCTGTCCATCTCCAGGCGTGCCCCCGCCACCTCCTGCTGGCTGGGGCTGTACGTGCCCTCCGACTGGCGCTTCTTACGGGCAGTGAGCACGGCGAAGGCTAGGCCGATGGCGGCCAGCAGGAGGCAGCAGCAGGCCAAGGGGATGGCCACCATCAGCAGGGGGATGCCCTCCCTGTGCTCCTGTTTCTGTACAGGTGGGGGCGCAGGGACACACACATTACTCCACACAGCTGCAGATTTGACCTATAGTAGCTTATTCAGCCTATTGCTCTAGCCAGACAGGTGTTCTGTCTAAAGGGATTTGAACCAACACCCACACTGGTACCGGAGTAGGCCTGTTTCCATTGCATTAATTGATTGATTATTATGGTATTGTGGGGCGGCATGGTGGTGCAGTGGTTAGCACTGTTGCCTCACACCTCTGGGACCCGGGTTCGAATCTCTGCCTCGGTCACATGTGTGTGGAGTTTGCATGTTCTCCCCATGCCGTCGTGGGTTTCCTCCAGGTACTCCGGTTTCCTCCCACAGTCCAAAAACATGCTGAGGCTAATTGGAGATACTGAATTGTCCATAGGTGTGCATGTGTGCGTGAATGGTGTGTGAGTGTGCCCTGCGATGGGCTGGCCCCCCCATCCAGGGTTGTTCC
>JABJVP010000041.1:3499334-3510519 GCA_026770825.1 Brienomyrus longianalis | reverse complement strand
TTTTTTTTCACATTCTGTCTCTCACAGTTGAAGTGTACCTATGATGAAAATTACTGACCTCTGCCATCATTTTAAGTAGGAGAACTTGCACAATCGGTGGCTGACCAAATACTTTTTTGCCCCACTGTATCTGAATTGTTGTTCTGCCTGACTGCGGCTTCCATGCATCAAATCCTTCCACCCTGCATGCTGAACCATCCCAAACACTCACGTGACTCTTCCAATCTCGTCTCCCTACATTTTCTACCCATTGGAACTTGTGTGAATTTCACAATCCCAGTATTGACATGCAAAGTTTCCAAAAAAAATAACACCAAAACCTCATCAAATGGTACAGTATTTCTCCTATAATTTTACACCGTGTACTGTTATCGCTATATGTTACTTTCATTTAATCTTTTTTTCCAAGTAAAATTTTCTTTAACTTGTATGCTGCTTACTGCCAAGGCTTCTTTCGAAAGAGCCACACATCATCTCATTGTACTCATACATGTCATGCCCGGCTCGTCCGTTCCTCGTGTGTGCCACGCCCCCTGATTGTCCTCGTGTGTGCCACGCCCCCTGATTGTCCTCGTGTGTGCCACGCCCCTGATTGTCCTCGTGTGTGCCACGCCCCCGATTGTCCACGTGTGCTTGCCCGATCTTGCCCAGCTGTGTCCTATTATTTTCGCCCAGTCTCGTCTATTTGAGTCCACGTCTTGCCCTGGTTTTGGTCCGTCATTGACATTGTGTAACTTTATGCTATGTTTCCTTGTCGCTGTTTCCCCGGTCTCCCCAATAAATCCCCAGTTTTCCCCATCTTTTGCCTGCCTGCTTCCCCCTTCCCTACCTCCTGCCTGCCAACCTGCCCGCCTTCGCCCGTGGTTCATAACAGTCCAGTGACAATAAAGATACCGTATGTTAGGTGAGAGCAAGTGTGGCAGCATGGAGAATGGGGTTAGGGGCTTTGCTCAAGGGCCCGCAGACATGACTGCCTTACTGAGGCTGGACTTGATCACAGATATAGAGTGTTAGTGTGCTGGGCCAAACGTTGCCCCCTCCCCCGTCTCCATACTACAAAACTTATTTACTCACTACTTATTTATTATCATGTCATTTTAGTCTAATATTGTTACCCTGCATTACTCCCCACCCCCCATCATACAGATATTCACCAAAAAGTCATGCACAAAAAAAAAACACATGAAAATGGCCAGACCTGAAATCCTAACCTCAGTCGCGTCCCTCTGCAAACAGTGTACCCCTGTCGCAATCTATTGCCCCTGAGAAGTGGTGAAAATAGTAGCAGTTCGCTTTTTAAATTGTGAAGTGGGATGTTTCAGATCGATGTATTCTAAAATGATCGTGTGGATCAGATTAAGTCCTTTAGCGATATTATTTTTCATAAATGCGCATGCAGCCCATGAAATGGTCCATCGTCCGTATCCAGCTCGCAGGCCTTGAGCTTGACACCAGTGGTTCAGATGATCATGTTGCTAAGTCTGTGTTTTCTTCTCCATCTTCGTAACCAAACCAAGGAATGAGCTAAGTTTGCATTCTATAAAAACAGTAGTATGTTATGGGATATTTCACTGTTACACACCCAGATTGGTGATCTAATTGGGGCTGTGTATATTTGTTAAGAGAAAGTTTGTTCCATAATAAAAACCACCAGGAACCGACTACAGCTGGAATCCAAATTACATGTTTTATTGCTGTTCGCAACATATAAATATCAAATGAAATACTTTTATATTTTGGATAAAATATCCTATATAATATACAAGGTCAAATGATGTATTTTATGGACTTTTTTCATGAAGTATTTGTAATATTGGTGAGTTTTACTGCTTGTTTAGTTCTTAGGTGCCTGTAACCCTCTACACACACTGGATGGCTGCCTGTCTGTCTTCGCCATGTCACTGTCATTGTCTTTTCCATGTCACTGTCTTTGCCCTGTCACTGTCTTTGCCATGTCACTGTCATTGTCTTTGCCGTGTCATTGTCTTTGCCATGTCACTGTCTTTGCCATGTCACTGTCTTTGCCGTGTCACTGTCATTGTCTTTGCCGTGTCAATGTCTTTGCCATGTCACTGTCTTTGCCGTGTCACTGTCACTGTCTTTGCCATGTCACTGTCTTTGCCGTGTCACTGTCACTGTCCCTGCCATGTCACTGTCTTTGCCATGTCACTGTCACTGTCTTTGCCTTGTCACTGTCTTTGCCTTGTCACTGTCTTTGCCGTGTCACTGTCTTTGCCATGTCACTGTCTTTGCCGTGTCACTGTCTTTGCCTTGTCACTGTCTTTGCCGTGCTCGTACGTCTGTCCACTCATCTCCCCCCATAGCTTCTAACTGAGGCCTACAGTCTTTAGTGCCTTCAGGTGACTCTTTTAGTTTTGAATTTTTTTCTAAAGGGTTTGTAAAACCCCAGAAGTAACCGGTTCAGTAACTTCAAAAGGTAAAAGGTGATCTTTTACTGATAACTCAGTACATCTGAATTGTTGTTCTGCCTGACTGCGGCTTCCATGCATCAAATCCTTTCATCCCGGATGCCAAACTATCCCAAACACTCACATGACTCTTCCATCTTCCAGTCTCATCTCCGTACGTTTCCTACCCATTGGAACTTGTGTGAATTTCACAATCCCAGTATTGACATGCAAAGTTTACAAAAAAAAAGCACCAAATCTCATCAAATGGTACAATCCGAAGGGGTCTCAGTCTTAAGTTCCCCATGGTTTACTCCGACATCGGAGTGTGAAAGGCGGTGATATGTGTCTCAGCCTCTGCCATACTTGTGGTCACACAAGACACGTAGAATTGATATTAACACAGTAAGGTCAAAAAAAGATCTGTTGCTATTATAAACCTTGTCAATTTTATCATCTGTTTGGTCGTTAAACATGAATGAGAAATAAACATTCAGCTGATCTGGTGACATTAACACCGTGGGAGGAGGAGAGTAACCTATGCGATCATGACATTGACAGGCCATCTGTCATGCTCACTGACAGCATCAGTTTACAATTTACACAAGACCGTGTTTGTAAGTGGTTCACTCCACAACAGCCCTTTACTTTATCTTTCCATGTGATAGGTATGTTCCTGTGCTTATTTGAATAGCTAGTGAACCACGCAGGGACAAGGCGGAGCAGAACTAAGGATGCTGTATGACCGATCGATGCACTTTGCTGTTTGTGTTCTATAGCAAAAATTTGCCATGCAAACTGGTAAGATGGTGCTTGGTCTGCCCTGAAGTCTCCATGCCTGGGGGGGGGGGGGGGGTCTCTACAAACAGTCTGGATTTGGAAAGGGGGGGGTGTGAGCCGTCTTGAGAAATAGCTCCGGTCAAGAATCCTGATTTGAAATCTTGGTGGCACCTGAGCTGCGGTGTGATTGTAACTGAATGGATCCAACAATGTAAGCTGCTAAGGGGAGGTTTTGGGAAACAGCCCCCTGAATGACACCACAATGTGCAAATGCCGTGTAACTGGTTCTCCGTTCCTTTACTGCACTGCATACCTTGCCTAACTACAATTTCTCATATTCACACATGTAATAGTAAAGAATAATGATTCATTTATATACCCATTGCAGCATTATAGCATTTCTCAAGATGCATGTGCATGTCACCCTGGTAGAGGTGCACCCAACACTAAAAAGACCTCACAAGGAACAGAAGCCTTCAAAACAGGTTGAATCCTCCTCGGAGCGCAGCTGGAAATCAAAAATTTACTGACGCACTCAATGTTGGCAGATATGACCAAGACTTGCTTAGATACTAAATTGCCGTGGGCAGAATCCCCACTGCTGTTAAAATAGCACACCATAGTACATCCTTTGAAGAAAACTGACCGTCATTGATTGATGGTACTTTGAAGGGAATTTAAATCGGGTGAAGATGTTATGACTATTTTTGAAAGCCACTTACAACAAGAAATCAACAAGAAAGACTTTTACACCAGGCTACAAAGTTGTTTTTTAGGAATTTAATACAAACATCTGCAATCAACTTAATATCTTCAGGAACTCACTAAACCATCACCCACGATCTCACCACCAATTATTCCAGCCCATAAGACACTGTGCCTCCGCCTTCTGGCTGCTGTCCTAGTCCGAGAAAATGAGGTGTGTCATTTCTGACCCAAGCCTTGCTCCATCCATCTGTTGTATCAAGAGATGTTCAAAATAATTTAGAAGTATTTCTGGGACCATTCAGAAGCTCCACTTCATGGAAGCCCTTTCACAGAGGTTGAATATCTGGCTTTATACATTTTCCATGGTAGTGGAACATCCTGCTCCTTGTTGATCTTCTGACATCATTCATCAGATTTCTTTGATGTTGCTTAAAGGATTTTTCCCTTGGCAACTGTCTTAATGAAGGAGAGTTTGCTTTGTGAAACTACTCTTTTCTTTTATCTGAAATGCATTTCATTCTGCCATATACTTTATGGTATGATGGTCTCTGTCAATCATCTTAGCAATTTCAAGTGTAGCGTTGTCAGTCACCAAAGTTCTTAATGATTACACACTTTCACAGTTAAGTCCTGCATCCCGTAATGAGATAAGAACTTCATGCAAATTGCTTGATACAACAACACAATATAATCATAAGGGGCAGCGCCTTTGATACTCAGGTGCAGTAATCAATGAAATTCACTGAAGCTGCATATTACTATCATGGAAAGTAAGACTCCCTGAAAGTGAACATTAGAACATAAGAAATTTAAGACGAGGCCATTCAGCCCATCAAGCTCGTTTGGGGAGAACTTACCTAATAGCTCACAGTTGTTAAAATCTTGTCTAGCTCTGATTTAAAGGAACCAAGGGTTTTAGCTTGCGCTACACTAACATGGAGACTATTCCAACACGCTGTGTAAAGAAGTGCTTCCTCAAATTCGTTTTAAAATGTTCTCCTGCTAATTTCCACTTATGGTCACCAGTTCTAGTATTTAAACTAATATTGAAGCAGCCATTTGGCTAAACAGCATCCTGACCTGTTAGAATCTTATTGAAAACATGAGACCGCGTCAACAAATCCTTTAAGAGCATGACACCCAGTGCAGCTTTAGTTGCCCATTTTTAGACACTGATATAAAAAATGTATATGCAACAGGATCACAGTAATATGAATAAAATGTTTTGACTGTTTAACAGGTCAGTGACCCAACCCTGCATCTGCTTAAATTTTAAATTAGAGAGAACTTGTGGCTACTGCAGCAATAGCAACAGGCAACACGATCCAGGAGCCAGTCATTTATGGGCTAGTTAATTAGAGGCACATGCTATTGAAGAGCAGTGCTGCGCTTTTATGTGACTCATTAAAAGGTCCTGATCGAGCAGCGGTATGAGTGGCTGCAGACAGGGCTAAAGCAAATCGGCCTGAGGACCCATCACCCAACCCGCGTTTACAATAAGCAATGGGAGTTTGAGTGTCAAAATGGTGCACCAGCAAACTGCCAATTAGATCCTGACACCTTTGGCAACTTAAATGCTAACTGGATGGCTGACAATCAGCCATCACTGGGTTTAATAAGACAAGGGGTATCATTGACACCTTTCACTCCACGTTTAAGTTTCACACACTCTGGTTACAAACGGCTGGCTTGAGTAGTCTCCTGATGTCCAGATTCCTCCATTTAAAAATTCTGCCAAACCCAAATGATGACAGCAGTTGAGTAAAGCTTGTCTTTTTCCTATGGGCTAACCCACAGACACCAACAGGAAGTATGACATCTGTGGAGCTTCTACAAACATGCCAGGGTCAGCCAATCTAGGCTGCAGTCTGCCTGAAACCCATTAGTGTTTTAATGAGGCCGATTTATCAGGCAGGACAGCTATAAACCAACACCAAACCCTTCAAAACAAATCGTGCTACTCTTGTGACTGAGAGCACTGTTTACTGGTACAAGGACAGAAATTCCAGCAGTGGAGACACCTCTACAGCAGAACCATTAACCAAGTAGTAGTTTCGTAACATGATTATGATGTACTGTACCACAGATCAAGTAAATTCCTTCTACAACATTCATGCATTTTTTTGTTGGGTTTTCCCCCTTGGGTTAGTTGGTGCCTTTCGCACTTGTCCAACACACATGGTAGGAGCACAAGCCTTTCACATGTAGGTAGCAGCAATTGCCTATCAGACTAGGAGCCCATCATGGACGAGGCCTAACCTGCTAAACGCCCATTTCCTCTAAGGATATTTAGTAAAATTGAAGGGACTCATGCATAAATTGACTTGTATCAAGACCTGATATTAAAGGGTGAGTAAAGTCCATCTATGATACCATGTACCAAGCCATTCAGAACAGAGGTATCACATGTAGAGTCAAGAGGCACTTGGGGGGAAAAAAAAAAAAATGGCAGGAGGAAGCAGTCAAGGTTGGACTCCTTTATTGATGGGCCAATCGCAAATCACCAGGTAAGCCACAGATAAGCAAGGCTCTGCTCAGCTGCCCTTAACCTCCTAGACAGTCTCTACCACTTGTTCGGGGCCCTCTGGTCCCCACAGTCTCCCTCACCATCCAAACCCAATGGTCTGCAGCCTTTGGCCAGGGGTTGTTAGAACCAATTCCTGACTGGAGACTGTGGCCTTCTCACGGTGCCGGTCCTTCCAATCAGCAGCAATAGCTCTACCTTTCCGGAAGCATCTCTGCTCACAGTTATCAGCAGCAGAGAGGTGACACACCGCTACACTACAGTGAAAGAAGACCTGCAAAAAGCATATGATATATCTTAACGTTAATCCATTGTAATCAGACAGCAGCATTTATGGGCCCCAGTACCTTCTGCATTTGACGATGGTGAAAGTTCTGGTCAACAAAAGCAAACATCTTTACAGCAAATCTTTTGTAGTGAGATGGGAATGGAAGCCCAGAGGAGCCATCCACCGGGACCAGTGTGGTCTGGTACTTGTCAGCCTGGTCAGGACACCTGTAGAGACTCACAGTGAGACAGGAGGCAGGCTTGTCAGGTCCAGAACCAGTTTGGCTTCCTAATTACCCATCAACCAGGAGGCGCCACTGGGGTAGGCTCAGAGGATCGGGGGCTAAGGTTGCCCAGCAACGCTCCAGAAGCAAGACAAGGTTGGGGTCCGTCCTCTCAACGATGCGAACCTCAACATACACAGGATCTCTTAACATCTTGGTAATAGGGCCATCGCTTTGGCCATAGTATGATGAATAGAGATGAACATCTGCAAAAAAAACCATTCCATCAAGGGTCTGCCAATTGTACCATAGCTGTAGGTAGATATTCAGAGGAACATTTCTGTACCACTGGAGGTACATTAATGCTGTTGGCAGTGCTGTACCATTTTCCTGAGCAACCAGCTCACCACTAATTATTCCAAGTCAAAACATCAACACCACCACTTGCTGTACCTTCATCACATCCAGATGTGTCGCACTGCCCTTTCGCCAGCCTGAGCTCGATCCTGAGTGGCCCCGTAGCTGAGATTGCGATGGGCTGCAGCACCATAGGGTCTTCAGCAGTGGACATCATGAGGTACTTGCACTGCAGAACCACCCTGAAATTGCAGTCAGTCAAGTCCAGGTGAGGGTCAGCCAGAGAAATCCCCCCTAGCCCACTTACTCTTGGGAAAGAGCGTTTCTAGCCAAATTCGGCAGTCCCATCCCAGCACTGGAGAAGAGGTACAGCCTGCTTTCGAACACCGCGTAGTTCCCTTCCACCTGGGAGAGAAGGCAGTGGCTATAAGAAATGTCTCAAGGCACAAAGCTTTGTTAGAAACCAGAAGAGCAACACACTTTCTGTGTGGTCCCACATGCAGAGACCGGGAAGTTGTACACATCAAAAGAATCAGTGACGGAAACAGGACCGCAAGATGGGGCTCCGTCCCCCAGCTGGGAAACAGCAGGCAGGGTAAGGGGTAGCGCTGCAGGAGACTTAGCCACTACAACCTGAAAGTGGCCATCCTCAGTACACTGCAGAGTCACTGAGGGAGAAAGACGAGGTCAAGTTTCATCTCCTAGGGCCCCCTTAAGATACAAAGACGACCAGAAAACAGAAGCCAAGCACACCTGCATTTCCATAATAACACTGCTGACCATCAAAACAACAGTGTATGGCTTCGCAGGCAGTGCGGCCTATACCGGGGTAACCACACGCCAGCCTTTCGCTCACTCGACAGGGTCCATCAGCCCACGCGTTCCCACTAGACCCTGTCTGCTGCGCTGAAGCAGCAGCTAAGACGAGAAAAACGACGAAGCTATGAAAACAGCGCAGGCAGCACCGCGATCGCGCCATAATAAAAAGTAGGCGATATTACAGCGCCCTACCACCTCCAATCTTTAAGTAGCACTGCTTTCGCAAGCGCCTTTTGGAGTCTCATTTAGGTTCTAGCGCATTAACCTAATTAGCCCGGTTAATTAGGGTAAATTTGCAGCAGCTTATGAACTTCGGAATCGTTTCTTCTGGTTTTATAATAAAGGCATTTTAAAAATAAAAACGGGAGGTTCCTAAGAAAATAAAATTTCTCTCAAACGAATGTCTCTTAAATTTATTTGAAATGTAAAAAAACAACCTAACGTGAAATCCTAATTTCTAATATTTGTCGTTGATTGTATTATATTGGCGTTTCTATGTACGCAAAAAATGGCGAGGACATTGAGTTTTTTTGTGAATTGTTATGCAAGTGGTTTGCATAGTGTTCATACTCATTTCCGCGTTTTATAACTTAATCTTTGGATTATAGTGGCATTTATTTGTTAATAGACAATGTTTATGACCGCTAAAAACAAATTGTGTATAGTATAAAATATTACACAATACGGCAGCCTTAATTATTTACCCTTAAAGCGCAGCTTTTAAATATGAAGCAATATTATTTAGTTGCGAAACATCTGCTTAATCACAGTTTATATCTCCCGAAGTGGAATACGTCTCGGAGTCTGATTAAAAACGTTGTCGGCGGAACATAATACAATGATAGGAATTACGAGCAGTTTAAAAATTAGCCAATGAACGTTAATATTCTTTTATATTTTATACAGCGGACAAAAAAAATAAACGAGTTAAGCGAATTATACTTTTTTTGCCACAACACTTTATTAAAGATTTGGCCATGTCAATACAGCAGTCACAACAATGGCGATTCAACTTCGCTTACAAAGTTAGTCTGTACCACATAGCATTTTGTACAAGACATACAAAAGACAATAACAAAAAAAAGAGAACAAGGAACACAGCTTCTCTCATCAAAAAACAATTCTGTATTACAGCATTCTTTAAATTATATATGGCTGTAGGTTGAGTGAATGGAACTGCCAAGTACTACTGAAAGTACTCGAAATCAGAAATCTGTCGAGTCATCTGTTAGGTCTCAGTCCTTAATAAAGTCGATAAAAGGTACCAAAATTTTTCATATAAATGTTGTTTTGCTTTGTGTATATATGTTATTCTTTCCAAAGGAAGGCAAGACGACATTTGCTTCAACCACTGGGTAGTGGTAGGCCTGCTAATGTTTTTCCAAGCCAGTGCAATGCATCTTCTGGCTAACAGTAAAGTGAGATCAATAAATGTACATTCAGTTATACTAAAATCATGCTTCTATAGATACAATGCCATTAAATATAATCTAGGATTCAGTGTTATCCCTTTTGAGATGATCTTTTCTATTACGTTTTTTACTTCTTCCAAAAAAGTTCTTATTCTGTGACACATACAGTGTATTAATGTACCTCTAGATCCACATTCATACCAACAGCTTATAAAAATCTGCGATGGTCCCTTTTCTCAAATTATTCTTGATCATCAATTTTTTCCAACTGAACGGGGAGTTTTATTGAGACTTTTTTGGTTTGCATTCACAAAACTTCTTAATTGAAGATATTTAAAACAATGTGTTTTTATCTAGACTAAATACAGATTTTAATTCCTGAAAGGACATGAAGATATCTGATCCTGATAGGTAAAGACTGTTAATTGCTTTAAGTACCATGTTTTAAATGTTGCATCTGCTCTTCCTGGTACAAAGAGCTGATTCCCCCAAATTGGACTAAATTGTGACAGAATTTGATTCTTTTACATACTTTCTAACCTCATGCCAGACCTCTAGCAATAGAGCCATAGATCTACAAACTACAACACTGATAAAAATGGCCTGCGAGACGGTTTACAGCACCACAGTTGCACATTTATAAAAGCATTAATTAGACAGCGATATTTACACAGCATAAAAAATCAGCTTTTCCTGACAAACAAGAGCTTAAGTTTTTTTGATTCCAAAAATCAAAGATTTCTTGATTCCAAAAAGTTACTAGCCTCATTCATTTTTCACAATATTACATTGTTTCAAAGCGCTTTACATTATCCCCGCCCAAATCACCCAGTGAGCAAGTCAGAGGTGACACAGGCAAGGAAAAACTCCCTAGAAGGAAGGCCGAAAAGACGTCACAGGCAGGAAAGACGTCACAGACAGGACAGCGAGCTGGCTGGAATGATGTCACAGGCAGGAGGACGAGCTGGCTGGAATGATGTCACAGCCAGAAAGGTGAGCAGGCTGGAATGATGTCACAGGCAGAAAGGTGAGCAGGCTGGAATGATGTCACAGGCAGAAAGGTGAGCTGGCTGGAATGATGTCACAGGCAGGAGGACGAGCTGGCCGGAATGATGTCACAGGCCGAAAGGTGAGCAGGCTGGAATGATGTCACAGGCAGGAGGACGAGCTGGCCGGAATGATGTCACAGGTAAGAGGACGAGCTGGCCGGAATGATGTCACAGGCAGAAAGGTGAGCAGGCTGGAATGATTTCACAGGCAGGAGGACGAGCTGGCCGGAATGATGTCACAGGTAGGAGGACGAGCTGGCCGGAATGATGTCACAGGCAGAAAGGTGAGCAGGCTGGAATGATGTCACAGGCAGGAGGACGAGCTGGCCGGAATGATGTCACAGGTAGGAGGATGAGCAGGCTGGAATGATGTCACAGGTAGGAGGACGAGCTGGCCGGAATGATGTCACAGGCAGAAAGTCACTATGCCTCTTACACGCTAGTTATTGTAACACAGATGCACCCTTAATGAGGAATGATACCTCACCGATGACTGAAAGTCTGCAGTGTAACCATTAATGAGGAATGATACCTCACAGATAAATGACAGTCTGCAGTGTAACCATTAATGAGGAATGATACCTCACAGATAAATGACAGTCTGCAGTGTAACCATTAATGAGGAATGATACCTCAC
>JABJVP010000041.1:3470977-3495338 GCA_026770825.1 Brienomyrus longianalis | reverse complement strand
ACGTTGGGGGCACGTGTAAGAAATCCCCGGAATATGGCGCCCCTCCCGGGGGGGGGGCCCCCCCGGCGCGTCAAGTCCCCCCCACCTCCCCCCCCCCCCCCCCCCCCATTCTCTGTTTACCAGCCTGTCTCTCCTCCCACTCATGGTCCGCTGCCGCGTTCTTTCTCTTTTCAGTGAAATAAACGGCTGTGCCTTTTACTCCGGGAGCGCAGAGTGGCGACGTCCTGCAGTCTCCAGGGATTCCAGTTATCTAGTCTGGGAACGCAGAGCAGGACACATGACCCGGCCTAGAGTACATTCGCTGAATTTATATACATATATATTTTTATATATATATATATACACATACACATTTATATACATATATATTTTTGTGGCATCAATCAATTTAAAAACGGATCCAATCAAACACAATAATAGGCTGTGATTGATCATGATTAATCATAAATTTGAAATGACAGTCGGCTGTTTGCTTGTATTTTTTCGAAGATGCATGTGTGGTCTTGGAACAAAGAAATGAATGACAAACTGGTCTGAGGAATCACGTATTTCAAATATAACATCTTGGTCTTGATAGTTGAAACCATTTAGTTGCGAATGTGTAAGTAGCTCATATAATTATTAACTATGCTTTTGGGAAACGTAGCCCCACTCTGCTTTTATTTTTTACATTTTTGTCAGAACTTAGTTCCTTCCATTTTGGAACGAACAGAGAGCACGTAAGTCGGATCATTCATGTGAATTTTACAAGTGAAAAAGTTAATCTTTTATGTACAATATGTAATAAATAATAATGAAACCTAATGTCATCTTTCCTTGGAATAACTGTCAACAGTATATATATGGAAATGAGAGAAAGAAAAGAAGATGTTCCGCAAAACCAGTCTATCTTCGCCTGGCTTTTATTTTGAAGCATGCTAAAGCGGCTGTGATATACAAAGGGGTCATTGGTGGAAGCGATGTGCCATTGTGGATGGGCTCAGCGCGCCTGGCCGAACGAGAGGGAGGGAAGGAAGGGGGGAATGTGTCTGCGGGAGTAACAGATCGGGGAATCGTGTGGCTCTTTTACTGCCGCTCTGCACTAAGGGCGTTTTTCCACCGCAGCTTCCGAGAAAGTACCGAAAGTAAGGTACTTAAAGGTGCTGGTTTTCCACACTGGCGTGAAAACTGATACCGGGGCCGAATGACTTAACGGCGCGAGGAGGGCTGTTTTGTACTGAATTCGAAAAATCGCTGTAGTATATTATAGGACTGGATGATGTGCAATATTAATTAATTTAATATTAGTCAATATTAAAAAGGGGACAGATGTATGAGGGGACATGCGGACAAACAGTCGTGTGATACCGGACAGACGGCAGTGCGATACAGGACAAAACATGTGGAAATTGACATGGAAATTAATATACAAATTCCTCAAATGCTTATCCAGTGCAGGATCACAGTGAAACCGGATCTCTGGGGATAACAGTGCATCATAGGATACACATTTCCATACTACTGGCAAGTTAGAGGTAACATTTCACACAGGAAATTGGAATATCCAGAGGGAATCAGAACGACCATGCAGATCTCATACAGTCTGAATATTAACATGTTCGGTAAAATGACCTGTGAGGTGTGTCTGCTTCAAAGGCTGCTGCTCTGCGTTTAGCCACTATTTTTGCAGTTTCTGTGTCAGTGTCTCATGCGGAGGCCCTGTCCGTCTCACCCCTCCCCAAATGGCACAAAAAGCTTATCTTCCTCCACATAAGGCCGCACATCTGGATCGGTCCAGTGCGGTGAATGCTGTATGGCAGGCGAAAGCAGTTCTCCGACTTTCCAAACGCTAATCAGGGATGTGAGCTTTGGGCCTTTATGTATTGCAGAATTTTGCAAGAACAACCACTTACAGATAAAGGAACTGTTTTCACTGATTGTAGGATTCCCAGACTTGGGGAGCAAGACCATCAAAACCGTGAAGGACACGATGTCTCACAGAGTACCACAATATCTCATGATGTGTCTTCTCCCTAACAGCCATTTATGTGTCTCCATTGTGATTTGTGATGGGTCACATGCTGCACCTGAATAATCATTCTTGTCACAATAACTCTGGGTGTTCACAAAAATGTGCCACACTGCATTCTCTCTTTTTGCAATCTTTTTAATAATGTCTCCTACACAAAAAGTTGAATAACGTAGTTTTATATTCAGGGAAACCTTGTGAATAGCATTTTATTCGTAATTATAAAAGTAGGACAATTTAAGTATTTATGATACATGTTGAAGGATTATAGATTATCAATGAAAGGTATGTCTTTATCAGGCAAAATCGCTGCGGGATTCCTCTATGTTGCATTTACACATAATCATCACTAGGGGGCCATAATGTATATTTTCAATTCTTCGATACGACAAAGAGGGAGCAGCCATGAGCAAACTGGGCAGACCGTTTCTATCTCTTTTGGTGTTCTTTAGTTCCTCATTTATTTATCAGCTCCTAGAAGAGAGACAGCCTGTGCCTTTAATGCATTGCTTCCTTTCTACAGTAGTCAAATACCATGTGAACACTGTAGACGTATCATTCAGGTTCTAGACATGGATGTGGGTTCAGAGCTGTTTTATCTAGTATGTCTGTACTGTGTGAAATCTAACCTTCAGCCTGAATATGGACATTGCAAAGGCAAAAAGGCAGCCTGCTTCACACGGTACTTCCCTGTAATGACTTCCCTTTGCCGTGGTCACATGACCTTTGAAGTTTGACTGAGATAACAGGCCTGGCCACTTTGATCACAGAAAGGTATTAAATTTGCCACGTGCAGGTTTATAAAGAATCGCGGCGCTGCGCTCACATTCGCTGAGCAGTATAAATGCGATAAACAGATAAATCTTCTCCAGTCGGTGCATGGCGCATGCCAAGCTGTGGCATGGCAGAGCCTTGCAAATGTAACGTCTGCTTCTTGCGTCTCAGGAAATGGGCTGTTAGTGCAGAGCTGTTAGCCTGAGGCTACGTGGGCGGGGCTGCAGTGAAAATGCGCCTTTCAAAGAGAAAGAAAAAAAAGCGGGCCTCAGGTGCAGAAGTCTCATTACTCTCAGATCAGAATTTGGCGGGGAGGGTTGTGATTGGCCTTCCCTGGTGTATGACCCCACTCCTGATTGGACAAAGGCCGTTTTTTAAACTGCGGGGTAATTGGCCAGTTCTGAGCCCTCCACCAGAGAGTTCAAAATGAGTAGAGCGGCAAGCCTGGCAAAGAGGAGCCAGGTTTTAGCTTAACTCCAGCACTGCAGGAATCATTCATGTGGCGTTTAGCTGGCATTCTTTACAGAAGCACTTTCCGCCCAGTTACACAGCGGGATATTTTAATTGCTGGGATTCTGGTTGGCTGCCTGTCTATGTGCTTCTCTCAGGACCTGTGGAGGACGTCCTCAGGGAATGAGTCCTTGTCCTTATCCAGATGGGCCACCTGCTCTTGATGTCTGCTGGACTTAAACGGTTTCCTTAGCATGAAAAAATAAGCTTGTTGAGAAGGATGCAAATACGAGCCATTGTTTCTCTTGAAATGCAAATGCAAAAACGCCCCCCCCCCCCCACCACCGTGCCACAGTCTTTGATCTAAACACCGCATGCCCATGCCTGACAGTTGCAGAATGCGCCTCGCCGTGCTGCAGGAAGTTCAAGGCCTATTCGGCTCAGGCTCAAGGAATGAGGTCATGTTCCTGAGAGTCTGCTTTTCAGTTTTAATCACCGGTGATGTATTTTTACTCCTTTGTGCAATTGTGCAGTGCGTAGAAGCTTCCAGAGAAAGCTGAGGGCAGCTGAGAAGCTGTTTGGCTGAGCTGTCCGGGAAGTGAGCGTGTGTCTCCCCAGCTGGCGAGATGGCACCCCCACCCCCTCCCCCACCCCACCTTCCCCGTCGTTCGCAGCAGAGGCACAAACTGCTGACAGGAGAATGAGGGACACGTCTTTTCTATTTAGCTTTGAGAGTCGACAAACTTTAATGTTAAACCTCAGTTCTTTAGCATCAAAGGGAGAAGGTGTGCAGGATTAGGGGTGGTTTTGAGGGCCAGTGATTGAGGCCCCAGAACATGTTACAGGACCCAGATCTGCAAGGCTGAGCCCCACCAGCTCCTGGCCAGGGATCCAAAACAGGTCCATCGTGAGAGGAATGCATGGGGACAGCATGACAGACCAGGACCTACCTTTTGTGGGAGCAGGTGAAACTTGCGTGGGAGTCACAGTTCCAAAGAGACAGAGCCAAAGTCAGCACGTTCCATCCAGGGTTGCTCTTACCATGATCTACCCACAATCCTCATAATCACTAATGGGGGGCCTGGCGGCAGGTAAGGCCTGCGAAGGCCAGGTTACAGCAGCCTGCAGCATGGAGGGAGCTTCCTTCCTGATCATGGGGAGAGCAGCAGGCCAGTACGTCACGTCGGCATTGCCACATCGGCGAGCCGAAGTCCAAACCGTTTGAACGCGTCTGTCCTGGAGGAGGCCACTGCTGGCAAAGCACTTTCACTTCATGTCTAGCCGAAGATTCTCTTAAAGGTACATTGTCTCTCCCCATCTGAGGACAACCCTGTGAGATGGTGGGAGGAGGGGCAGAGAAATGCTATCTCACTGCATGGCTTCTGAGTCACATGGCCCCAACCCCCCCCCGGAGGAATAAGAACGATCAGGACCAGGTACGAAACCGACCTGGTGTGGAGCTACGTAAATCTATCAGATACTGGCAAGACGGTTGTGGTGTGCACCTCCCCCCATCCACATCCCATCATCCCACCCCAGTGCAGCACTTTCTCACATCCTCCTACGCTTTGGCGTATAAACAATTTACGACCTGGTGAAAACTGTACTGCAGCGTGGCTGATTGTGCCATAAGGCGGGGCAGCGGACTGCTGCAGAGACTGTGAGTGGCACTGTCTGTCGCTCAGGGGGTGTGGCCTTCTGGTTAGCTCCGCCCCCTGCAAGCTGCAGCAGTGTTAGGCCCAGTTTTGATTAAGATTGTTACAATCATAACTGGATAAACTTAACAGAAGACCTTGCTTGTTATGGATTGAATACAAGTTTTATTTAACATTCTTTCTGTTTTAACCGAGAAAAATCTAACCACTGGTAGAGCACTGGTTCTTCTTCTTATTACTGAAATGTTACACTTGAGTGTGTGATGACTCTCCAGATTTTGTGCTTCAGCGATGGCTTTGAGAGGTCGACGCAGGGGAAGGAAGTCTGTCCGCTTGCCTCAGAAATGCTTGTTGACACGATCTCGGGTGGAACACACAGATTCAGCCAAGTGGGGCAGGAACTTTCAACATCACTTCCTGTTGGCCACCGCGGCTCCAGCTAGAGTCCTGCTGGCTTTGAGGTCATGATGACGTGCAAGTCAGGGGGCCGACACCCCTGCAGGGCTTTAAGACACATTCCCTTAGCCTACCTGACATCAGCTGACGTCTGACATCATCTCACTGAGGTCACCCTATCCTGTTTTGTCTAGGTGGTGTTTATTAACATGACCCCCTTGCCCATAATTCAGGTCTACCTGCCCTCAGTCCACTAAACTTCCACTTTGGAGACCCTATCAGGTCTCCATCCACCACGGACATCAGGGTTTTGTTTGGTACAACTGTTTGCTGTTTATCAAGGGTGTGGGAGGTGTCGACATTGCACATATCTCATACCTCTGTGTGTGTCTCAGTTTTTCATATTAGGTTATAGAGCAGACACAGGTCAGTGTCTCACCTCCTTTTAGACCTGTATGCACTACCCTTGTTCTCAGAGTATTACAGCGTGCAGAAGTACAGAGGAGCGCTACTTCCTGTTACCTGTTTCCGCTTCTCCTTTCAAAGCATTCATCAGCACTGGCCTTTACAGATGCACCACGCGGCACATTTTAGGACGCCGGACATTAGCCTGCTGCTGTGATTTCTGCAGTTTCTCTGACATTCCTGCCTAATCAGCACCTTTGCACTCGGTCAATCTCAGCTCGCAGGCCTCTGCTGCACTGGCAGGGTGTGTGCAGTATTATGGACAAAGCAAATCCACCCCCACTCCCCCACACAAAAACATCACTAGGAGAGCCTGTTAAACCACCTCATCTACAGTGCCTGTGATTTTTCTGAAAAGATGTGCCGCTCATATGATCTAATGTGCTTCTTCCACAGTGTCCATGTGACCATTAATCCACAGGATGTGAGACCCCTGCCCCCCCCCCACCCTGCATAAGCTGCAAGGAGGCTGGACAGGCCCTATGATGAAGGGCGATGAAGAGGAGCAATGGGCTGACTTGTTGGTAGCTCATAATGTCACTGTACCAGGGCTCATGTCCACATTGGTGAACATACAGCACCCTCACATGACACTAAGTGTGTGTTTAATCAGCCCTCATACATAACAGACAAGGGTGGGGCAGGATTCAATTTCACCAGCCTACAAACCCACTGGCCCACTGGGAAAATGCCTGGTATTCCAGAGGGCCAGTCCAGCCCTGCAAACAGTGTTTCCTGCCATTAACAAAATATTGTCTGCTTTGGTGCAATGGTCTGTATGTTTAAGAAGAACACATGAAATAACTGAATAGAAATCGGAGCACAGAATCTATTACGTACAGGGGCTTTCGGATTTCCTCTCTGGAGAGCAAACCAGCACTTCCTTATACGTCCGGCTCCGCTTTTGAATATTTAAAGGGAAAACAGCAGCTCTTCCTGCAGATAAGGCGACGGCATTGTTACCGCAATTCGCTAGATACAATGGGTCACTTACAAAGCAGCTGCTGGTACGGCGTCTTCAAAAGAAAAATTCAAATACAATACAAAGCAGTCATGGTGCTGGTGAATGAGGCTGCAGATGACTAAACAAACAATACTTTGAAAAAGACAGACAGCACACAAAAATACTGATGCACGTACACAAAATAGGTGGTTGAAAATGCAATAATATTCCAGTATGGGCATAATCATATTTACAGAATAGCCAACCAACACGCATCCGGCATGACACGCTTTGCTTCACCCCCACACGATAAATGTTACTGCAAAACATACTATTTACAAGGTGATAAAACTTTTAAATACATGTAAATGCGTATGCATGTATGTGCAGACTTGTCTCGAATTTATAAGCCATCTGATCGAAGTTGTAAACAGTGTATTTGAACAGCGCATGGCATAAGTGGGTCACATTTCAATGTCGAGTCTGTTGTTGAAAAATGTGTCCCTTCTACATGCATATCCTTTTACCGTCTATCGTGAAAACCCTTGTTACTTGCACAGTACAAAGACTGCACGCTTTCCGAAAGCTGTTTTCCTCCCCTGCCTGCCATACCACACTAAGCTCTCAACACTTGGAAAGAACACTGTGAATTGTACCTGCTTTTACCTTATTTAATATATGTAACACATCCAGTTGTATTGGAATCACCGTGCCGATTGTAGTAGATGCATTTTCAGACATGAGGAATATTTAACTTATAAACTATTTTGACACATCAGAAGGCCGACGTTCTTTTCCTTAAAACTGGTAAATTTAGGGAACATTTTTTTTTACAACTGAACAGACACGTGGTATTTCAGGGGGAGTATGACTATCACATAGTATCACTTTTTTTTTGTATGAACACCTAGAAATCTATTTTCCTGGCGATCCATTCTTAACCACGACCTTCAAAGAAATTAAATTAAACAACTCCCAAGACCTACATTATTACTTATTTTTTCAGGCCGGATCTCGCGATTCATCTCTCAACTAACTGCGTACAGAGCGACGGTAGAAAAACACGTTTTCGTTCAATTTGAATGATAGACTTGCAGGGCCAATGAGGGTATTGTCCTTTCAATTATGATTGGTCTAAAGGTAGAGTGACAGCAGGTTGATGACAAGTAGCCAATAGCTGACTAGGAAACTCCGCTTGACTGTACGGCAAAGGCGGGTGTTCATGAAGTCTTAAAGCGCTGGAGACGTGCCGTTAACAGCCATTTGAAGGAAGCAGCAGCTCTTATTCTGGTTGTGTTCTGTACTACCTCTTGAACTAAAAAAAATGAGGGAAATCGTGCATCTTCAAGCCGGACAATGCGGTAATCAGATTGGCGCAAAGGTTAGTCACTTTGAATCGGCAATATTTTATATATTCCATTCTGATAAAATGTTTTTGTAGGGAAACCAGTATATTTTTATCTGTAAACATTGCATTCATTATTTTTCTAAATCTGGTTTTGATATTTTCAAAATTAAACGACCACATATTTGTTTGAAATATTTGAAGCATGAGGAAAAAATAAGGAATATATGTAAAACATCCGAGCCAATAGTTCGAAATCCAATACCTCTTATTTGCAATTTGATAGTCCCAAAAAGGTATTACCGAAGTTAGAATCTTGCTTGACGTGTGCCTTAAGAGCAGTGAGTTGGGTGGGGATTCCCACGAAAGTTTACTGCATTGCGGAATAATATGAAGTACTTTTGTTACTGAATGAACTAATGCAACAAGTTATATATTTGAGTGTTATTTAATACATCGCATATCATTATTGTTAAACTGTCTAAATATAGTAATAATTTTAGGATTCCTTTGTGAAACTCTTTCCGTCTTTGCCGGTACGTGCGGCCTATAAACGCTCCAGTTGTGCGCGCCGCAGTGTCTGAGAGCGGCAGGCGGGGCCAGAAGGTCGCGAGAAGTGACGTTTACATTTTCAAAAATCACACCGGATGGAGCTCAGCCAATCGGCGGGCACCGCGCGCGCGCCTTCCGAGCAGTCTCGGCGCGAAAAGGCGCGTTTTCTTCCGCATTTGTTTTCCGTGCGGGTGATTGTTTAGAGGCGTGCGCAAAAATAACCCTGAACTCGATAAAATAATACTAATAAAAAAATAACTTGAACTGCATTTTGAAGTCATGTGCCTACAGCTGCGTGCGCAGACTCCGGAAGTGACATCACTATAGTGGCTCTTGCGGTCACAGGATAAAAAAAAAAATTTTCATACTTTTGTCTTTTGCAGTTTTGGGAAGTGATCAGCGATGAGCATGGCATTGACCCAACTGGCACTTACCATGGTGACAGTGACCTCCAGCTGGAGAGGATCAATGTATATTACAATGAAGCCTCAGGTGATCTTTCATTTTGACAACTGTAATACTTTGATCAAATTATTCTAAAATATAATTTCAGGTACTATAAATTTTGTAGTAATAGTTTTTAAACCATTTCAGGTGGCAAGTACGTCCCCCGTGCTGTCCTGGTGGATCTTGAGCCGGGTACAATGGACTCTGTCAGGTCCGGCCCCTTCGGACAGGTTTTCAGACCAGACAATTTTGTTTTTGGTAAGTTGGGTGGTTCTCCTCATGGTATTTTAACACAAAGACAAGTTCTTTGGTTAATTAAAATGACACTCATTCTGTCCTGATCTTTAGTTTTATGATGTTTAACAATCCTACATTACAGGTCAGAGTGGTGCTGGGAACAACTGGGCCAAGGGTCACTACACAGAGGGGGCAGAGCTGGTCGACTCTGTTCTGGATGTGGTGAGGAAGGAGGCTGAGAGCTGCGATTGCCTGCAGGGCTTCCAGCTCACCCACTCTCTTGGTGGGGGCACCGGCTCTGGGATGGGCACCCTACTCATCAGCAAGATCCGTGAGGAGTACCCCGACCGCATCATGAACACCTTCAGCGTGGTTCCCTCCCCCAAGGTGTCTGACACTGTGGTGGAGCCTTATAACGCCACATTGTCCGTTCACCAGCTGGTAGAAAACACGGATGAAACTTACTGCATTGACAACGAGGCTCTCTACGACATTTGCTTCCGCACGCTGAAGCTGACCACGCCCTCGTACGGTGACCTCAATCACCTGGTGTCGGCCACCATGAGCGGCGTCACCACCTGCCTGCGCTTCCCCGGCCAGCTCAACGCTGACCTGCGCAAGCTTGCTGTCAACATGGTGCCCTTCCCCCGCCTTCACTTCTTCATGCCTGGTTTCGCTCCCCTCACCAGCAGGGGGAGCCAGCAGTACCGTTCCCTCACAGTACCTGAGCTCACGCAGCAGATGTTCGACGCCAAGAACATGATGGCAGCCTGTGATCCCCGTCACGGGCGCTACCTAACGGTGGCGGCCATTTTCCGTGGCCGCATGTCCATGAAGGAGGTTGATGAGCAGATGCTGAACGTGCAGAACAAGAACAGCAGCTACTTCGTCGAGTGGATCCCAAACAACGTGAAGACCGCCGTCTGCGACATCCCGCCCCGTGGGCTCAAAATGGCCGCCACCTTCATCGGCAACAGCACGGCCATCCAGGAGCTGTTCAAGCGCATCTCCGAGCAGTTTACCGCCATGTTCAGGCGCAAGGCCTTCTTGCACTGGTACACTGGCGAGGGCATGGATGAGATGGAGTTCACAGAGGCTGAGAGCAACATGAACGACCTGGTTTCCGAGTACCAGCAGTACCAGGATGCCACTGCGGAGGAGGAAGGAGAGTTTGAGGAGGAGGCAGAGGAGGAGGCTGCGTAAAGTGTGTAAATTATTCCAAGCTGTATAATTTCTGACACAATATTTCCCAGAGTTTCGAAACTGTCTTTTTTTTTTTTTTGTCACTTCTGATTGTTGCTTCTGTTTCCTTCCTGTACAGAAACCTGCCAATAAAAGCCATTTTTATATATATATGAAAAGCTGGTCTGTTTTACTGGCGATACCTGCATCCCTAACTGAATGCATTACACAAAAATAGGCTACCATAATATGTAACTGGGGACTTTTTTATTGCAGAACTAATTACACAATATAGCACATCTACAATATGGGGACCATCTCGGTATAAAACCTAAAAGTATAGTCTAAAATTAGATTACGATTTCTCATTCATCCTAATTGATTCAAAAACTGAAAAATCCTTCATTCGTGAAACACTTCAATGAGGAGTATTTCTGCTGCATTAAACATCTGCACAGTAATTGATCTGCTTTTGTAGAGGATGAAATGACCCTGCAGTAAAATGGCTTGTTAATCTGTGGGTGATAAGTGCTGTGAAGGTAAGGAGCCTGTTTTGGTGGTTCATGTGACTGCCAGTGTCTACACACCTGCAGAGAAGACGTGCAAACAAGACTTCTGTGTATCTTGGGAGATGGAGCCAGATGGACTGTGCGATGACTTCATTGCATGTTATACCTAAATGTGTTCCATGTGCAAGGTTTACATAGATGCCTTTGGTATTACTGGGCCCTATGCGTTGCATGTTGATAATTTGAGATAATATTCAATTTCATTTTAACCATTTCCATAGCTGGTATTTCTAAAAATACAAATATCTTCATTTAATACTCAATATGTAATCTGGATTATTTGGGCCATCGCTCGTTTTTAAAAAATCCAAAAATGTGAACTGCTGGTACCTTTAATGTTGATGGTATTGCTGAAAGAGTCTGTCCATCTGTTACTCCCCGCCAGTGTTGCCAGGCCCACTGGCAGTATTTCTCTGCTCAAATCATATACAAAATCTAGAAGGTCATTCCCAAATGGTATAATAAATAGCTGACATCACTGCATATGAAGCCATATATGTGCTTTATGATTCATTGTGACCAGGGTTGCCAGAATTGCAGTTTTCATGCAATATTCTGCTCCTTAAGAAACAGTATTGTGAAACAAGGTGGAGTATTACGGGGGGGGGCTGCTGCAAAAATTTCATAATGCTCACAAGATGCAATTAATTTTTAAACCAGAAAAATTCAAAATGAGATGCAGTCAAATGGCGCACAAAAAAAGGCTATATGCAACATAAAGGGCAAATATGTGGGCAAAATTGAGTCATGGAGGAATTCTCCCCCCCGACACCTTGTTCCACAATGACTGGATTCAGGCCATGCTGTGCAGTTTATAGGAAGTATTGTGACTATAATTTGTTTTCTGACCTGGCAACCCGACTTGTCACGCACAAAGTTAAAAATGGTAAATGGGATACTGCCGCCCTCTTGTGGGTGCTTAGGGATCGGTTCGTAATCATTCTGTTGCAACTTGCCAGTGTTGGCTTGAAACCGAGAAAGAATATTAGGGATGAAAAGGCTTTCTTCAGGACATTCTTCAGTATGAATCATCCTTGTCACCAGATGGTGCTGTGATTTATTGCACCCTCCTTTTCCACAAGAAATACGAGATGATGCTCATGGTCAGTATGAGTAGAGTCCAGCTGCACACTTTCTTCACGTGGCTTTCTAGGTCCTGCTTCTTACCAAAGCGAGACACAAATCCAGACTAACAAAAACAGAGTGAAGGTAACTTTAATCCACAGAAACATTTTTTTGTGATGGTTACAGCGCTACACAAAATGATTAACACTAAACGAAGAGGAAGCCTTGTCAGTGTATATTGTAGATCATGGAATCAAGTTTGAAAAAAACAGAAAATACTTACCCACCCACCCTTGTCCCGGATCTCTGGGCAGATCAACCTTTCCACATACATCCCTACACACTCCTGAAGCTCGGGAAGACTTCCCAGCATGCCCTTCTCCTGGCAGTGCAATGCCATCTGTCCAGCCAGCACATACACTGACAAGATGGCACTCCAGGCCAACTCTCTCCGGCGCCCCCCAGGGGTGGGGGCAAAATGCTCATCCAGGATGGCAATGAGCATGGGGCAGGCGGTGGTCTCCGTCACATCCTGGAAGACTCGCGGCCAGCGGCGAAAAAAGATGGGGAATTTGAGGAGCAGTTCGTCTCCAGCGTGTCGGAGGGCAGCAGCTGCGGCTGAAGGCGCAGGGGGCACAGATGTGCCGGGCCTCGCTGTCACGTAGCTGATATAGTCATATGACATCACAAAGGCCTCCCGGACCAGAGGGTCGGGGCTATGCAGGCCCCGCCCACCACCTGCTTCTCCGGACCTCCCCATTGGCTCCTCCTTAATACCCAGCAATCTCAGGGCATTTGCCCACTTGCTGCTGGCAATCAGCACGGATGTTTTGCCTAGACATTGATATAGAGATAGGAAACATTACCAAGACCTAGTTATAGCACTGATACTAGTCACAGCGGCTACAAACTGGAGAAATTAATTTAAACGCAGTAAGTGACCGTTCGCTCATCTTGAAATTACGTTGCGTATGAATGCCAGCAGAACTTGAGCCAGTGATAAAAATCCCAGGAGTGGCTAACGCCTACCTCATGGGCAGCTAACAGGCGCCTCAGGGGCAATCGAACCCTCCCTTCTCTCCTCCACTCCCCCATGTTCAAAGGCTAAACATGACGTGTCATACTACACAAACACTTATCAGGAACAACGGGGCCCGAAACACAGGATTTTATGACTCACCCGCATCCACCGACCAGGATCTGCCAATGCCAAGGGGCGGGGAGGCGATGTTAGCAGGTGGGAAAGTTTGCTTTTTTCTGAACGTCTACCCTGGTGAACAGTCTCTCCCACTTCGCCTGAGTCTAATTTTAGCACCTGTGCTGGAGACCAGCAGCAGATTCCACAGCGGCTGGCACGCGGAGCCCAGCTCCCTGACTCGGACACTCAGTGCCATGTCAGCGCAGGTTGTGCTATAAATAAATCACAGCTGTGTGTCTCTGTGGGAGCGCCATGCTCAGGTTAGCAACCTGAGAGCAGCCACACAGACAGTCCAGGACAGAAGCTCCTGATGTGACACAACGTCACTATAAGCTAATGGCTTATACTACGGTTCGAGTACCAATATTACACACAGATGTAGGTATGACAGTAACTCCCGTAGCTCAACAAGTAGAGTTTGGTAATCAGTGGTCATTGTTGACACACCACAGCGCACAACAACGAAATGTGTCCTCTGCATTTAACCCATCGTGACATAGCAGGGGGCAGCTAATTCAGCACCCGGGGTACCTCAAGGTGCCTCAGTGGTGCTTCATTGGTCGGGGATTTAAACCAGCAATATTTCAGTTACAAGTGGACTTCCCTAACCATTACGCCACCGCTGCCCAGTGGAGTGGCGTAATAACAATGCGAAGGTTATTGATTCAAATCCTAGGCTGCAAACATAAATTGTGACTCTTCTTTGGATGAAGGTTTCAAACAAATAAGTTAAATGTAAAGTCATCGCAACCTGAACTCATTTACAAGAATTACAGTATATTACATGTAATTAAAGACGACCCTTGTTTTATAAACCATGTTTGCGTACTGTCCAAATACACCATACTTCTGATTTGTGGCAGTACATATATGACGCTCTCAGACATCTGCTGTGTTGCTCAGAATTCAGATCCCACTGTCACAGGTGGAGACAGGTCTGGTCATTTTTAGTCATTAGTGCCGGCTGTCATGTGTCTGTCCACAGTTATGATGCTTGCTGTGGGGGTTTTCAGTGGCTATTCGTGTTCTGTGGGCAGCCCAGTCGCATCAGTGCCTCGCACCTCCAGGGTTGAGGGTTCAAAACCCCCCCTGGCCCCCTTTCTGTGTGTGTGGAGTTAGCTCATTGGTGACTATAATCTTCCTATAGTGTGTCTGTGTGTGTGTGTGTGTGTGTGTGTGTGTGTGTGTGTGTGTGTGTGTGTGTGTGTGCCCCATGATGGACTGGCATCCCGTCCACGGTGTACTTGTGCCCTGTGATAGACTGGTATCCCTTCCAGGACAGACCCTACCTTGTTCCCTGTCATAGACTGGTATCCCTTCCAGGACAGACCCTACCTTGTGCCCTGTGCTGCCTTGGATATAGTCCAGGTGGCTGGACAAAGGATGGATGTATCTTTAATAAAATCTTAAGCTATTAATAAGATTTGACCTGTTTCTTCTGTCACCATTAAACCCTGGATGAGGCGAGAGGCCTGATGTTCATTCTGTCCCTCCATCATCCCTCCAGCAGAGGGATTCAGATTAATAAAGTAGCTTCGTAAAGATTAACAACAGCAATACATATTACTGGTTTTGAAACTGGCACAACATAATAGGAATCTCACTGCAATGTGTTTTTTCGCCTAATATGAGGCCATTCTGGATGTTGGTCTGTACTGCCTCTAAATGGCCACTAGGTGTCAGGCTACTCACGTAAAAACGAGTCAAACAGCCGCTTAGGGAAGGTGTGCGATAAGGCTCCATCGCCCCCCCCTTCCCCCCATATCTCTACATATTCAGACCCCCCCAGGTCTCACGACGTTTCGGGTAAACCATCCGGCTCAAGGTTAGCATATATGCATGTGATTTTTTAAAAAGCTGCCCTCCTTTGATTAAAAGTGCAGTACCTTTAACTCTTAGGTCACCTTCCCAGCAAACCCCTATGTTTTTAATTAGCACGTTGCACGTTTAATTCCGTGCACAGTATGCGCACCGTCGCTGCCCCGTCTCGCCCAGAAGGCCGCGCTAATGGTCACGCTTTGCACCTCTGGAGCTGACGCCGCCGCCCACTCCCACCACTCCGATGCTTCCCATTCTCCCCATCCACTGCCCCCAGTCAGGCGTCACCTTCTACGCGGTAATTTGTGACACACCATTAATTCCTCTGCCCTTTGTTAGGAAAGCATCGACCAAGTGACTAGCGTTACCGAAAGCCGCTTTTAACCACTGCCACATAGCCCTTAAAAGAGGACTAAGGAAGGAGGATGTACAGTATATGCACAGTATATCTGCACTGAATATTTATTTTTTCGGTATATTGCTGGCCATTTAAAGTCATAATTTGTGTGTTTTGAGGTCTCACGATGTATCACACTCTCATTTCATTTACTTAAACCATCACCTCTGTTTACAATAAACTATTGTTTTATTAGATAGCCAAGTAGCTTTAACTATAAATATTACCCCGCTATGTAATATAAATACACGGGTAAGTGGTTTTGTTGTGCGTTATCATTTCTTATTCGTAGATCTAAGGCTCCCCAGTATGTCCCACGATGACGGGCTAAGTCTTTCTTGACGGAAAGGCTGAGTTTAACCATGCAAGGCAGGTGGAAGAGGTTCGGACTTAAGTTGGGAAACGTTTTACAGTACGATACACATCTCCAAAGTGCTATCTCCGGGCAGGAGAAAGAGAGTTTGACGAAAAACCGGCAAGCAACTTCACATCGTGCAAGTATTCACAAGTACTCACAAGTGTCCCACTTAGCGGCGTCCCCGCTGGAGCACATCTGGGATAAATCACAGTGCCGACAGAGAGCTGAAAGCAGTCATTAATACACCATCAGTTACTGATACGCCTGTGTAAATAGTCTGATGACAATAAGCTTTCATACGCTTTTATTTCCAAACGGATCAGGACATTTGCGATTTATTACTACAGTAAATGGTTTGAAATCATAACATACGTCATCCCAGATTAAAATTGGTTGTTTTTTTGCTTTTGGAGACTTCGTTATAAACGCGACCTACCTTCATTATATTATATTATATATTATATTAGGCCTGTATTATTGTCTGAGTTGCGAATGCATATTTCCATGTGCGCTTTAATCTAAATCTTGATATTTTTTTCAAGCGATTTACTTCCATTTCGTTTGCCCAAATACATTATTATTATTATTATTATTTATGATTTATTATTATTATTATTTTAAGCATCGAGTGACGGTTTTTATTATTAAAGCTTGGATATATGTGTTTTGCACCAGCAGTAATTATTAGTGTAAATGTTACGTAATTTTATTTAAATGCCGACGGATGAATTACAGCATTTCTTTTACTGATGAATTACATTTGCCTGGTGGCAGCAGAAAATATCAATCCAAGACTTTTGGAGTGCAAAGTTGAGGAATCCCTTTCAGTTTTAGTCTATTTGTGGTCGAATTATTTCCGAGAAAATGTTTATTGTTACCCAAAAAGCCAACAAAATCGTTTATATTATTGCTATTATTATGGGCTGGTGTGGTGGTGCAGTGGTTAGTAGCTGCTGTCCTCTTACACCTCTGGGACCCCACAGTCCTAAAACATGCTGAGGTTAATTGGAGTTACTAAATTGCCCATAGCTACGTGTGTGAGTTAACGGCGTGTGAGTGAACGGCGTGTGAGTGATGGTGTGTGAGTGATGGTGTGTGAGTGAACGGCGTGTGAGTGAACGCGTGTGAGTGATGGTGTGTGAGTGAACGGCGTGTGAGTGAACGGCGTGTGAGTGTGCCCTGCCATGGGTTGGCACCCTGTCCTTGGTCGATCCCTGCTTTGTGTCCATAGCTTCTGGGATGGTGATCCTGCATAGGTCAAGCAGTTTCAGAAAATGGGTGATTATTATTATTATTCATTTTTTGCCATTAAAAAATGTTTTCCTATTCTGATAAGATCATCGTACTTTAAATGTCATAAACCGGTCAGGAATTTTTCTTTTACTCAGTGGTCAGTAAATCAGAACAATAGCACCAAAGATAGAACATGTTTATCTGATATTTTCATGCGGTAACAAGTGCAGCCTATTGGTGAAGCAAATAAAACATCTTATGTTCAGTCTGTGTCAAGGGTAGAGGTTTGGTTTCAACATTGCAAGGGGCCAAATCAGTGGTACTCCCACACTACAGGTAGGGACTAGGCTCTGAGGGCCACACCCAAACCTGCTCCCCTGATGTATGTTATGACATAATACTGCCTATTGCTTTTATCAATCATTTGCAATACCCAGGCATATTTTACACAATACATGCAGCGTAACACATTAACCTGCCTCAAAAGAACTGTATGAATTATGAATACATTGACATTTGCTTTATGTTTTATTCACTTGTTTGACGTGCATTATCCATACCGACGCAGAAAGCCAATACGGCAAGATGTAATCCACTCAACGCATTAGCGATTGGACAGGGCGAGCCATGTTTATGTTAGAAAGAATCCAAGCGTTTCCATAAAACAGCTTTTAAGGGAAAACCTCTGGATCATGGGCACATGTAAACGATCCGGGGCGGCATGCGTGGGGGAATTAACGGAGAAGTGAATTTCGCATAACTGAGAACCAAGCAGAAAGTAACGTCAGGGAGGCAGGTCCATCTCCCACTGGTTTCTCATCATAAATACGCCTGTTTTTGAGAGGAGAATTAAAACAAAAATGGCGTTTTAGTGGACAGGAAAACCTGCAAATCCCCCTTTTTTCAAATATTAGCGTGGTGATGTTATTTCTGCAGTCCATTTGGCAGTGTCGGACTCTGCTTCCACACAACGGGGGCAGGCAGGGTAAGAGGGCTCTGGGCCTGGTGCCAGTCCCACCCTCGCTCCTCTCACGCACCCCCCCCACCCCGAAATGCCGACTCTGGGGTTAAGCCGCAGTGCATTAGCAAAAGAGAGGGGGAGGCACTAATCCTCATGTTTAAACGCCGCGGATGTACCTCCGGCTAGCGCTCCGTGCCCCCCCCCCCACCCGCTTGCCGCTGTCCCTCCATCACCCTCAGGGGGGGTCCTCAGGAGGTGAGGTGCTGCTAAATGTTGGCTAGCAGGCTGTGTAAACTCTGCAGGCCTGAGTGGTCCGCCTACCCCCCGGCATGCTTTGGTGGGGGCGCCTGCTTCCTGTTATGTGACCCACGTGGATCCAAAGGCGATGGGAAAGACCGAGGAGATGCGGGAGAGGCATGGATAAGAGGTTCGAGGGAGCCCTCCATCCATCACTATACATTTCCCTTTCCTGGCCTAAATCCCTGTCTCTTAGGGTCAAACAAGGCACCTCAAACATGGTGCCGGAACACACCCCTTCCCCCCCAGAAGGGGAACCATTTTATGCTCGGAGTGCCAACCAAATGTGGCTCTTTCCGAGAAACTGGGGCTGGATGAGGAAGGGCACGGGTGGGAAATGGACAGTGCGGAGGAGAGAGAGGTCCTTACGGTTGGTCATCAGCATTGTCTGCTCAAGATTTCAGGGACTCCAGGGACTGGCTGACCTTGCCTTCTCAAATGTATAATACTTTGGATAAAGGTGTCTGTTAATGAAAAATGTTAATACAGGAGATATCCTGACGTGTCACACGGACGTCACTGTCATTGGTCGGATGGGCTGTAGTGCCCACTCCATTTAAGGATTTAAGGATCTGGGTGGGATTCTGCTGAAAGAATAACCACAGAGCACCTGGGTGGGGAGGGGGGATGGAGCAGCTGTTCGCTCTCTGCCCCTGTCCTGCTCCTTGGGGTCGCAGGAGGGCATTCTGGGAAATGACATTCTTCTTCTAATTGTGAATTCATTTCCTTCCAGGCCTCCCCTGTGCCATCTGATGAGTTTCCCACCTTTAATGTAAAATCACCACCAGGAATGTAGTAAATCCAGGTTGTGCCCTGGCATTGTGCCCCCTGTTGCTTGGCACAGGTACTACAGCCAGTGGTACTCTGATCAGGATAATCAGCTGCAAGATGTACGGATGAATGTAAATTTGAAAGAGTCCAGAAAAACCTCCAACATTGTTTCATTTGCCCATAGTAATTTAAGACAGATTCATTAATAGAGATTGTAATGTTGCTGTTGTAGTAATGAAGCACCTGAATCAAGTGTTCCATCAGTCTCTGGGTCTGTACCCTAGACTCCTGCTGCGACTCCTTGCCATGGACCAGAGCTGCGGTGGAAACTTTGAGGAAAACTCTCGTCGTGTAGTTCACTCTTGGCCTACTTTCATGCAGACTCTTCCTGTCTGGGCGGAGGACCTAGCCAAGCAGGACTTGAGATGATCCTCTGGCTCTCCACCGTTCCCTCTCTCTCCCCCTCATCCAGTCTTTCTTCCCCCCTTGCTCTGTCTGTCTCCTTGCCGGCGGCGGCCGAGTGCGCGGCTGATGGGATCCGTCGCGCGGGGTGCCACACGCGCGTAAGGGGGGCCTGTCACTCACTCGGCGCCGCCATATGTTTGCCGGCGTGAGCCCGGAGCCGGCAGCGGAGGCTCACGCCAGAAGATATTAGAGCAGCAGCGGGGTGTCATTAAGGCACCGCGATGATTGATTAGCCGTGAATCCGTGAGCGGGAATCTCCCCAGCTCCGCAGCGGGGAGGTAGGGGTGGGTGAGAGCACAGGCCGCGAGCGCGAGAAAAAAGGAAGGTGGGGGGGGGGGTGATTGGAGCAGGATGGGAGGGAGCCCCCTGCTGGCAAGGGGTATTACTGCACTGGCGTCCGGCAGCAGAGGGATGAGGGAGGATGAGGGAGGATGAGCACCGTGGGGGGGACGTTGGCAGCCATGGGGTGTGGAGGCCTGCAGGGTAGCGCCGTATTAAATGGACCGCGGTAAATGTAGCCTCGGCTTCTCTGCAAGACGCAGCGGCTCGGGAGGAAGAGCCGGCAGGCCGCTCAGCAAGGACGAAAGCGTCGGTGGCAAATGGAGCCCATTCCGGAGAAAGGCAGGGCACTGGGAAAAGGCCATCAAGCCAGCTGCTTACATTAGCGGGGGCGCCGGTGCCGGGGCGAAGCCCGAATGCACCGACAGCCCTGAAGTTCCAGCGAAACGAGTTAAAGTGACAAAACTGAATTAAAATACAGCAGGTCAGCTGACACATGCATGTTTAATGTCCCGCTGCCCCACCCACACCCGCACCCCCCACCTCCTCACCTTCGTCCCCCCCCGCTCTCCCCCCGCGTTCCCGGGCCGCCCGATGCGTTCCCCGCGCTGCGGTGTGCCGTTAATGAAATCCGGCGAGAGCGACACAGCCGTAGGACTCTGACACTAATGTTTTGTTTGGTATTAAAATGCGTGAGGCAACTAAACTCCCACTGATTTCAATAAAAACATATGGAATGGGCTCATCAATCACGCCTCACAGCGCTGGAGCTGTCTAACACCGAACTGGGAAGGCGAGCGGGCAGGCGGCTGGGCTGGGGGGGGGGGTTGAGGACGAAACTTCTCCCCATGCACACATTTTACCCTGACAGGCACTCGCACAAAGTCAATAAAGGGGCTTCAGTAGGATATAAGTGCATGGGGGGTACGTGGGGGCAGGGAGGAGGCACCGTAAGCCATCGGACTCCAACCCAATCTGATTACATGTTAGCGGGATAAGGTACTATACCTGTGATCGGAAGCTTACTGGTTCAAATCCCAGACTCAGCAGAGTGATGTCACTGCAAGGCCTTTAGCCCTCAAATGCACCAGGAACTGTCTGACTGTGTGTGACTATGTCATTTTGGATACAAGCATCTGCTAAATAATTGCAATGTATGGTATGTCCGTTAAGGTATGAGGAAATGCATGTAGCGCTTGAAGACATCAGCAGGAAGTGCCCACCATGCCCCCCGGGCGACTGTCAGACGCCGCTGTGTCCGGGCGCGACGGTACCACAGATTTTGAGAAATTAGGAAGCATAGACACAGCATCCTGCAGGAGATAAGGTTTGGCCTCTTCCTTTTTCGGCTAAGCCTTTGGGAACCTCGAGGAGTGATTCCACGGGCTCGCTGGGGACAGCAGCTAATTACCAGAGTGCTAACAGGGAGTGGCTCAGGCTGAATCGGGCTGGTCCCAGGGGCCTTTCCTGTGTCGAACTGCGAGGCTTTGAGGCATGGGAACTCCTTTGATTGACAGGCCCCCCACACACGGTCAAGCTGCCCTCCCCCAACCCCCTCCGATACGATGGCGGAATGTGACGCTAAGCTGCCAGTGGTCCGAGATCCGGCACATGGAATGTGACGAAGGAGTGAAGGCTTTTGGGAGGCAGGTGCGGAGACGGGCCGGTCCCCATCGGGGGTCGTGGAAAGCAGGGGGCATGATATTGGGCTGGGCAGTGTTCGCGCCTTGGCGCTAGGGACCAAGCTTTCCCCCGGGTTCCCACACTCCAGCTGCTGGTGTAGGCCTTCCCGCCAACACAGGACAAGAAGCCTCACTGCAGCACTGACACGCACGTTCGGCCGCCTCATCATCCTGATTGGCTGAAATTCAAGAAGTACAGAACAGCTTCCAAAAGACCTTATATGATTAAAACTGTGGAAAAAAATAGATTAAATTGAAAATATAATCTTGTCTTGCCGCGTTTTTAATGGAGCGTTCTTGGGCTGCTGTTGTTTGGTTAGTGGAGCGTAGAGAACTGGGCAGATTCAGACTCGTCTGGAGTCAGCAGGAGAGTGGCTGGCTTGCTGGGGCGGTGAGGGGGTTTATCATCCTGCCCTGTTGGTGCTAGGAGGTGGTATAGCTGGGGTTGCTGGGGGGAGGCTGACAGTCCTGCTGTCCATAATGGGCCTATAACAGGCTTTTAATTCGTTCTATTGAGTTGGAGATCCTCACCTGTGGCTTAGGAGGTTACACTGAGGTCTCCCAAGTAAAAAGCCAGGCAGCTAGGCAAAGCTAGACACCAGTCCAAGGTACAGCTATGGAGACGACCACAGGAGCCGTGTAACTGAGAAGAGATCGCAGGCCACTGGACACAAAGGAGCTGTCTACCACAGAGACTGAGGTCATGCTCCGACCAATAGGATTCAGGTCACAAGTGACCTTGTTGTTATATTGTTCAGAAAAGGTGTCTCAGAAAAGGTGTCCATTCTTAACAGCATTAATCTAAGTTGGATATCGCTCATGGTGGCGGTCAAAGCCTGTGTGACCCCCTCGGCACGGGCGGGTGGGGGGCATTTGGTGAGGGCTGGGGTGGATGGCCAACTTAGCTAAGTTTGGTGCCCCCTCAGAAGATGACGCACTGGACAATTGCCCATCTTGCCCTTGCCAAGAATTGCCCATGATCTGTCAGGTAAATAAAACAAGCATGTGGGAGAGTAGAGGTGAAGCAGGATCGCACCCCCTGCCTCAATTTCACTTAACACCTACACGCATGTCTGAACTTTATGGTGCTGTGATGACCGGCGAAAGAAGCATGTGAGGAGCAAAGACTAAAAGTGATGGTTTATCATTGTTTCTGGACGATGCCCCTACGCTGGACTGGCATCTCGTTCATGGCACCCCCTGCTGGTCAGGGTGCACGGTGCATCCTGAGGTTGGCAGCTGGAAAATATGTAGGTGGTTTCTGCAAAGGCACATGACAGCACAATGAAACGGGAAGCGTGACAGTAGCCAGGCAGCGGCAGCAGACTCTGGAATCTTCTCCAGGGAGGCCCACTGTCCTTCAGCATTACGCAGTTCTGCCCCCCCGCAATGAGGGGGCGCTCTTCTGGAACGTGCCATCTGTCCCCGGAGGAGGAGCAGTGGGGCCCCCCGTCGTCAGAGTCGACAAGGGGACTGGGAAGGGAGGGGGAGTGATCGATTGTGTTTTCATAAGGGGTAATTTACATTGACACGCCAGGGCTCATATCCATGTCAATGCTTCCATTAAGATGTTCAGAGTGCTTTCGAGTGCAGCATCAGAGCACGGGCGGAATTAATTCATTCACCCACGCGACTGATCCCTGCGAGCAATTCATGTGCAATTTCCTCGGGGGGGGGGGGAATAAATAAATATAGAAGCCTGACAAAAGGTGGAATAAAGTTGGACCCTGGAGACTTGAAGCAAATCTTTTGGAGGAAATCTGCAGAGTCCAGTTTTTATTTTTAATTTGACGCTTATTTGATATCAGCAGAGCTCAGGGAACAGATGGCGGGATGATGGAAGAGGGAGAGTTCCAACAAGTGTGAGGGAGCACATCGCCCATGTGTCGGGCCCAGTCGGCCCACCAGGGGGCACTGGTGTGCAGCAAGAAGGAACAAGTTGGGCTGGAAACCATGGATTCTGTTGAGGGTTTTGAACCTAAGCAGCTAAAAACTTTTTCTTTTCCAGTTTGAGAGCAGCTTCAGGGACCAAACCTTAAAATCCAGACCGCCAACGAACAGGAGTCTGTCACCCCCGTAAAATCCATTTCGGCCAAATGGTCGGGGCTCATGAGATCATGCGAATGGGGTGAAAGTTTGTTTTAACGCAGGAAATAAAAGTACTACGTGGGTCTCCTGACAGGCAATGGCTCGGGTCCTACTTTTCATCCACTGCCAGAAAATTAATGAACGCCTGTCTCTTTAACAGGGCCCGTTTTAAATTCTCCCTAATTAACTTTAAAAGTACAGTAATGCACAAACTGCAGTTTCCTGCCTTCCCCAAGGCAGCTGCGCCACAGTTGTGCCGTGGCGCTGACCCAGACGAGGTATCCAGCAAACACCTCAAAGCACTGTTTATTTAACACTCCATAACTCATCAGGTTCACATAAACTGGAATTCCGCTAACGTCAAGCCAGACGCCTTTGATGCAGCCGGGGTGGGCCTGGGGATGGACCGGGCTTTTCGGGAAAGAGTACCGGAGTCGAACCGGAACGACCGGTCCAAAGCGCGCTCCAGTCCCACCCGCCCGGTGCGGTATTACGTTACCACGTTAACGCGCAGACGGAAAGGAGTCTCCGTGTTAAGTTCATTTAAAAAGTAAGTAATTTAAATGAGCTATTTCTCAGACTTATCGAAACTTTACGTACGATAACTGCGGTGAAAATGCAGAAACTAGTGTCCCGGTTATGACCGCCGATGGTACCGCGGGGAAGCGTGATTTATATAAAAAAAAAAAAAAGTATAATATGGAGCTTAAATAAACAGTATATATA
>JABJVP010000041.1:3438428-3455415 GCA_026770825.1 Brienomyrus longianalis | reverse complement strand
TGAGTGTGCATGTGGAAATAAAATCCAGGATGGTAACAGAACCTTGAGTGTGCACATGGTACTATAATCCAGGATGGTAACAGAACCTTGAGTGTGCATGATACTATAATCCAGGATGGTAACAGAACCATGAGTGTGCATATGGTACTATAATCCAGGATGATAACAGAACCTTGAGTGTGCACATGTTACTATAATCCAGAATGGTAACAGAACCTTGAGTGTGCATGTTACTATAATCCAGGATGGTAACAGAACCTTGAGTGTGCATGTTACTATAATCCAGGATGGTAACAGAACCATGAGTGTGCACATGGTACTATAATCCAGAATGATAACAGAACCTTGAGTGTGCACATGGTACTATAATCCAGAATGATAACAGAACCTTGAGTGTGCACATGTTACTATAATCCAGGATGGTAACAGAACCTTGAGTGTGCACGTTTTATAATCCAGGATGGTAACAGAACCGTGGGTGCAGCAGACCCCCCAAGTGTGCCCATGTGAAGCAGTTTATTTAGGGTTATCTGTCTGTTTGAACAGGTATTTGCATGAGCTTGTCTGCATGCAGAACAGGAGCAAATACAATAACAGCGATATCATTTGCGTGCGCCTGTGTGCCCGTGCATGCATGTCAGCAGCACTGCTGACTTCCTCTCCCTGGTATCAGCGCCGGGATCTGCACCACGCCAGCAAACCGTCATTCGTCTGGCTCCACTTGGGTTATCAGCTCTTCAGCGGCACACTGGCAGACACACGCAGACATAACTGACCTGACCCAATAGCGTTGTGGGAGAATGGGCTGGGTTACGGCACACTGAGCGGGGGGGGGGGGGCACAATGCCCTGCAGTCCCAATAGTTTATATGCTCTTTCATTGGCACAGCAACAAAACCACCTAACCAAAAATTCCAGATTTAGTCTAGATCATCATCACTGAGAGGATTAACTGAATGTACATGCAAGAAACATAAATGATCAAAAACCACGTTATCAATCACACACTCAGATGTCTAGATCCAATTAGTTTTACTTATAGTATTTCAATGTATGTGATGACTTCTCTCCACGGGCTTCTCCCCTAGTCTCCCCACCACTGCACCGGATACATCTCTTGGCTTGATCTTCAGAGACCTCTCCCTGCAATCGTTTGATCTCATCATCCTCCTGGATTCCCTTTCTGGGCCCACTGAGCAGCTAAGCTGCGAATGATTTCCTCAGATGAATATCAGCCCAAAAGGAATGCGAGCAAAGATATGGGTCAGCAGAACGTCTGCTTGCAGCGCTCCTGGATGACCCGAGGGCATGCATGGTCACCCTTTCCATCTCTTCGGGGTATACAACATTACGTACTTTATCAGTAACGATGGCGCGAAGACTGCTTGATCAAACTGGACTATGACATTTTTGCATGCTTTGATAGTTGATTGAGTCAGCAATCTCATACCATTTTTCACACCCGGTTCTATGCTCTGACTGTGACACTAACAATCATTAGAGCAAAGTGTTGCACACCTGTGTTATGGTGGGGCATGAAGAAGGAGATGATCCACATAGTGGCTCCTACAATCCTGGGCTTTATTACCAAAGCAGAACATACAGAGAGAAACAACAAAGGGACTATAAGGAGTCAAAATTAAACTAAGGCAGGGAGCAACACCAGGAACAACAATACCAAAGGGTAGGAAGGAACACACAGGAAACACCTGCAATTAACCACCAAGGAACAGAACAAGAACAGGCACTTAAATATACTGCTAACGAGACACGACGCATGACAGGTGAGAATCATAACCAAATTAACCAATCAGTAAGGGTACGGGGTAAAAATGAACAGCTGGG
The DNA here is from genome assembly GCA_026770825.1 of Brienomyrus longianalis. Taxonomy (NCBI): domain Eukaryota; kingdom Metazoa; phylum Chordata; class Actinopteri; order Osteoglossiformes; family Mormyridae; genus Brienomyrus; species Brienomyrus longianalis. Next base: position 3,453,571 of record JABJVP010000041.1, on the reverse strand, counting down.
GTAATTTACAATTAACAGACACTAGAGACAGGAAAAAACACTCAGGGCTATCAAGGAAAACAAGTAAAACAGAACATAGACAAGGCAAGATAACCATAAACAAGACATAACATAACCATACAGACACCAGGGGATAAAATACAACAAAGGTGAGGCACACCTCAGGCCAGGCTCAAACTCATGACTGGAGGGGTAGTTCTGAGTCACACACTCAACCCACTGAGCTACATAGCAAACAGGGTATTGAGGAAACACACTGGGGAAACACCAAACAGGATAAAGGGAACTGCTGGCCAAACAGGGCAAACACACATGGAGGACGGCTAGATGGGCACCGACCCTGACAACCTGCCCTTCCCCCAGTTTTGGCGAAGTGCTTCTGGCGGTTTCATACACATCTTTCCCCAAAATCCTCCATGGTAATTCCTTGACGTTCTATGAAATTTTTCAATTGACAGAACATGATTGCACCATTATTGAAGAACATGGGTATAATCGATCCTGCCCATCGGATGGTTATAGAAAAGCAAACGGGAGGTTTCACAATATCCCCACTGAAGTCAGCATGCCATCTTTCAGGAAGTCTTGGCCGCTTGTTGTTAGACCTCATGCAGACACGTGAATGCTAATCACCAAAAACACACGTGAAGCGCAGTGTGTGTCGTGTCGGGTAGAGGTCAGAGAGGGTGCCTCAGGCGCGGACTGCAGGAGCATGACAGACAGATAAAAAAAGAAGCTGACCGTTAGTCAGAACCTCTTCTTATCTGGCCACGGTTTTTGCCATTTTTAGAAAGTTCACTTCCACAGCGGTCGTGACGCTGAAAGAAAAACCACAAATGGAAAAGAGTAACGGAATGAACAGAGAGGTACAGGAAAAGCTGCCGCATATCGATTTGACTGATATAAGCATCTGTGTATCAAGGCTTCAAGATATTGTGCAGTTAGATTGAAAGGTGTGCAGTGGTTAGCACACTTCATTATGGTGTGGTCTTATGGCTAAGAGTATATAGCAATTAGCTCAAAGTTTAGCCGTCTAGATTTATAGCTAAAAGCATAGTTGCTAGTATAGTGGTAACAGTCTGGACTTGTGGCTAATGCAGCAGGGCAGTTAGGCTTGAGGTTAACAGTCTTAACTTGTGGCTAAGAGAGTGTAGTAGTTAGTGTCGAGGTAACAGTTTGGGTGTAGCAGCTAGCTCACTGGTTAAATCTCAAATTTAACCTGAAAGGGGAGAGCAATAAGTGATTAATGGCTTACAGACAAGTATAAACTGTACTCCAATGAGTCTGTGTGTGCTAGGTGGCGAAATTCAGTGAAAAGTTTTGCTTAAACTCGTCCCTGACTCACTAGGTAAACCTGCCCTCTTTGCTTTCCTCCCTGCCGTGACGCAGATACCGAATTATCACACACGCTGTGAAAGACCCTGCGCTGACCCCTCCCCCCCCACCCGCTGCCACTCCTGCAGGTGTATGGAAGCTGATAACAGAGAGAACTGCCCTGAAGGTGGGGGGGGGGGGGGTCAACCAAAGACAGCTGGAAACGTCCTGTGTTCTGTGTCCAGCCCAGCCTTGGCATTTGCAGGTTTAGGTGGCACAGCTGTGAAGGGCATGCTGACCATCCTTATCGAGAGGACACGGAGAGATCCGCGGGCCCTCAGGTATGTGCCCATGCTCACACATGCCCTCAGGACGAGACGCCCGTCCCTGTGACCTTTCACCCCATTCCACCGCGACCTCTGCCAGAGCATGCCGGCACCATAAAATGTTAATGCTAACAGGTGTGCCCCAACGCGGCAGCTTATAGGGCAGGTGCCGAAACGGACTGGAACGGGACTCTGCCCCCCCAGCCCGGCTCAGAAGCGATATCCTCCACGAAATGCCAGACCACATGTGCTGACATTTCTGTTTTCGTCCTGACGGTTTGATCGGTATCGCCAGGCGCTCGCTAGCTCTCATTTAGTGGCGTTTGGCTAAAAAACAACCGTCAACTCATTCCATTAACATTTTGCGACCTGTGTAACCTTTACAGGGTTGTATGCAGTGTCTTGTATGTATTTTGATCTGGCTGCTGTCTTTAAGCGCATTTTACAAGAGTGTCGAGTAATAACAGAAAACAAAACTGTGTTTCCATATGCTATAATATATCCGGTGTTACTTGCTCTTAGCGATGATGATACTGTGAAATGCATGCCATCATTTGCTTTAGAACTTACAATCTAATGCGTTCTGAAAGTTGTCCATGTGCACTTACCTTATACAAGGCTCTGCAAATGCAACCGGGACTATAAGCTGAAAAACCTTCGGCGTGTCAGATGTTTTGGGTACCAGTGACCCTTGCACAATTCCAGGAAGTATCTGCAGATAACTCAGCCAATCAACCATTAACCAATTAATCAATCAACCAGTCAGAGTTTATCTCTTATGCCACGTTTTTACGCACTTCTCCTCTCCAGCTGTTGGATCCCGGGGCCCTGATCCACGTCTTTACGTCAGCAGGCAGGACGTTCTGGAAATAGCTGTTATGAGCTTCAGGCTACAGCAGGGTCCCCAGGGAGGGGGGAATCAGCACAGAGGGATCATTGCAGGGAGACCAGTGCAAAACACCAGTGCAGGCTTCAGTGGAAACTCCAGCTTTACTGCCAGTGGCACCAACACATCCAACTGGCCATGTCCCCTATAAAGCTCCCTCTTTATTTTTAGGGGTCTAATTAGAACACTTGGCTGGGTTGTTGTGTGTTAACTTTAATGGGCAATTAGTAATATTGTGTCTGGATTGCCTCCCTTCTCTAGGGGTGCTGGGAATAGGTGTGTGTGGAGGGGGGCAGTGGAGGTGGGGGGGCGCTGTTGGCACATGGGTGCAGGCTGTGACCCAGGCTATACGGCATAGATCTAAAATTAGCTAAAATAATAATAAAAAATCAACGCAGGAACAGCCTGTCCTGTTCCGACAAACAGCCTCTTATGGGCGTGTATCTGAGAGCAGATTTAGCATCGCGGCTCCCAGCGTCATATTTAATAAAGCATCCAGTGTTTACGTGCACTTCAGTTAGCATGACCTATTCAGCTTCGCCGTCTCATAAAAGGCCGTTAGGTGAAAACACCAGCATCTCAGTCCAAACAAGTACTAGCTGGCTAACCGCATGTCAAATTAAGAGGCAAGGGAAGATTAGTAGGGGTGTGGTTAGACGTACTAGCCCAGGGTTGCCTAGCTACTCAGCTAATGGAGTTAATATTATGAGAAGAGTGAGCAGAATGACATTCTAATGCGGATATTTCCATAATGTTTCCCTAACATTTTGAGAAGGACGTCTGTAAACGTCTATGGGAAAAGTTCTCCTGTTCTCAAATTGTTAGCTGGCTATTGGGTGAATTTTGTATGTACAGATTAGCAAGCAGGCCCTTGGATGCTAGTCTGAATTAGCTGTCTATGCATCGTGTCACAGACACTCCAGAGAACATGATGGATCTCTAAAAGTCCAGTAGCCCTCAAAGTTTCTTAACACTGAAACGGCTGATGAAATTCAGCGCCAAATGGTGGTGTAGAATATTCTAGCATACTTCCTTTGAGCAATTTTTTTTTCCAGAGCAAAAATTCTAGGAATTTCCTCCATATTCCCCAAGGAATTTCTGTGCCCGTCCACATTTAACTCACTCCCCCACCTCAGCACCACCACGTCTCCAGCGAGCTATGCCCTGTTTACAAATTTGCCCGACACCAAGAAAGAGAGCAAACAGTTGTCATGAGAAAATTAACTGTCGGCAAGGAACAGTTCAGTAAAAAACAGCCTGTGAGCCCCCTGTCATAACAGCAAAGCAAGTGATTTTGTCATTTGCAGTGGTAAACAATGCCGGTCTGAGCGGCTTGTCAGGCTCTCAGCTTCAGGGTGTTGGAAGAACGTGGCTGTGATCCGCCCTGACCTCAGCCCGGTCCGTGTGCCAGTAGGGGAGCCAGCCGTAGAAGTCAGGGCCTGCGATTGCATTATGGGTAGTTACCTCACATTAGCCACCTTGCCTGACATCATAAACCATTCTTCAGAAATTAATCATTTATTAAGCATGAAAGAGGCCTCCAGCTCAATGATGTGGTAAATTTCCAGCAATACTAGAGCGACTGCGTGGATTAATTTGACACAATAATGGTGGCTAATTCATTACCCAAAACTTATTAAACATTATGCTGATTTGTTAAGAATGATGCATATCCCGCTGAGTTTGTGATTGAGCACAAATTTTGATTGTACACAGGAAAACACTGCGGCGAAAATAACGGCTGGAAAACGTCCCGTATATCCAGCTAATTCTTGTTATGTTGCATAAACACGTCCTCATTAGCAGTCGTTTTATTAAGCGTAGCATGAAAAAAAAAGCGCACACACACACACACACACACACACACACACACACACACAGCAACAGCCCTAACTGTGCATAACTCAAAGTTAATAAGAATCACAAACTAGCACAATTAGACGAATCTAGCTTTTTTTAACATGTTTTCATGATGGTGGCACAGGAGGTAGTGCTTTCGTTCGGCAACTGGAGGGTTGCAGGTTTGAGCCCTGGTTTCTCCTGTCCCCATCAAAGTGTCCTTGAGCAAGACACTGAACCCCAAATTGCTCCCGGTGAGCAGGTTGGCGCCTTGCATGGCAGCCTCCGCCACCGGTGTGTGAATGAGTGTGTGGATGGGTGAATGTGAGGCAGGAAATGTAAAGTGCTTTGAGTTCTCGTAGGAGTAGAAAAGCGCTATATAAATGCCGTCCATTTACCATTCACTCCACCGCTATGTATGCAAGGGAGAGGGTAGCCACAACGTTAGAGGCAAGACTATTGCGGGCGATGTCCTATGAAAGGAACGGCAGTTATACCGTTGAACCAAGTGCTTCAGTGATGACAGCATGCGTATTTTTAAAAAGTGGGAAAAAAAATTAATCTGGATAAAGGATTCCAATTCAGGGGCTAATGTATATTCCTGCGGAATTAGCAGTGTGGAAGAATATCAAAAAACATCACAAGTATAATAAGAGCATCCTGAACCAAAGATGAGCAAGCCAGTTTCCCACCCCATTGTGTATGCTCCTGTCAATCTGTCTCTCACCCAACGGGGACTCTACCTCCCACTGAGCAAAATCAACAGGAACACAGACAGGCTAGATTGCTAAATGGATCCATTTCAAACCCGGAATTTGGACAATACCAGTCTCAGCAAGAAAGTGTGGTGCATTCGTTTCCATGCCAACAAAGATTCCCTCAGACATGTTGTTTGTTTGTTTATTAATCTGTGGAAAGCCGCAGAAACTCTGAGATGTTTGGTGCCTGCCCCAAGGACTCATGGGAAAACAGTCCCAACTCATGCTGGTGGAGAAGCATCATGATCTAACATATTCATTATTCGTCTCACTTCTGCCTTTAACAAGGAAGTTGCTAAAACTCTTGGACATTCATGGTCCCCCTTCATCCGCGGTTTTGCCTTCTGTGATTTCAGTTACACACAGTCAACCACAGTCTTAAAATATTAAGTGGAAAATTCAAGAAATAGGTCATAACTTTTAGATCGCACACTATTCTAAGTATCGTGCTGAAATCTCCCACTCTCCCATCCGGGCTGTGAATCATCCCTTCATCTAGCGTCCCCGTGCTGGCTATCATGTCCTCCCGTTAGTCACTTAGCAACCATCTCAGTCATCAGATCAGCCGTCACAATATTGCTTGTTATAATCATTCTACATTATTATTAGTTATTGTTGTTAATCTTTAATTCTGCCTAATTTATAAATTAAACTATCAAAAGTTCAGTATATGGACAAAAGTATGTGGACAGCAAGTTGTCCATGATCTCACTCAAATCAAAGGGTATTAATATGAAGCTGGCTAACCCTTAGTTGCTATAGCAGCCTGTACTCTCTGTAAAGGCTTCCCATTGATGCTGGAACATTGCTGGCGGGCTTTGTTACTGTTCTGGTTGGGTATGGATGTTGGGTGATCTGGTCCCTGTCTGTGAGCTTGTGTGGCCCTCACATCGCAGCTGGACCTGCTCACAGATGTTTCCACTTCACAATCACTTCACTTGTGGTTGATCAGGGCAGCTCTAGCAGGACAGAAATGAGGAGATCCAACTTGTTGGAAAGGTGTCCAATGTTGCCCAAAGGTGTCCAATGTTGCCCAATGGTGTCCAGTGGTGTCCAGTGATGGTGCTGGGCTGACTAGCCTCTTCTGTATGACCCCCATTCTGCTGCCATTGATGCTGCAGGTTGCATGACTGTGTGCTTAATTATACAGCTGTATGTCAGCAGTGGGTGTGGCTTATGTGGCCCATTCCTGTAATTACTATGGGTGTCCCAATACATTTATTCATATATTGTATGTGTATGTATTGGGAAAAAAATGAATGTATAGGGTTCAGTTGCATGCATGGTTTCAGGCATCCGTGGGAGGTTTTGGAGCATATTCCCCATGGATAAGAGGGTTACTGTGTTAGAAAACGTACACCTGGATACCCACACTCCCCCGTTTTGCAGTATATAACAATAATGTGAAGGTTATTGATTTGTTATTGTCTGCCAGTGATGTTCCCAAAGTATATGGAATCGGCATTTTACAGGGTAGTAGGAATCACAGGCCGTAACAACATCTGTAAACATTTGAGAAGTAATTAGGTGGTAGAAATTAATTGGGTGGGACTGCTGTGAAATGTCAATCACTTTCTGGTTTAACCCAATGGCAACCAACCAAGTAACCAATGGGAGTTAGGATATACTGATCAGTGACGGACAGTGCAACATAATCCCACCTACTCTAAGTTCCAAGGCATTATTCCTCAAATCAGTACACAGGAGTTGCGTCCAAAGCGACCAAAACACTACTATTCAGTATAATCAAGTCAGAAGTAAAAAATAAAACCGATCTCCATTGTGTGTATGTAAGATTCCACAAAATGTTTTTATTAGAAAAACACATTGTAGTGTTATAGAAGGTTGGTACATAAAGGGTAGGTATTTACCAAAATGTGCATATCAAAATAAACAGTCATGTTTGTGGTCTTACATGTTTTAGCTGAAGCCCATTCCAACATTAAGCCAGATTTCACAAACAGCAGCAATAATACGTTGTGGACAGGGACACGGTGGGAAAAGGACAAGGGGAGACCATGAAAACAAAAGAATCAAAGAAGAGAGAGAGAGATCAGAGGTGTACTGGCACCAGACAGAACGCCTTAATGAGTAGTGCTGGTCCTGACCTGTGACCAGTCTGCTTATGTGACTGGGGGACGAGAGAGAGGGAAAGAGAGGGAGAGAAAAAGAGAGAGAGGGACATACAGATAGTGGGAAATAGAGAGGGAGGGAGCGAGAGAGGCGAGTGATGGCAGTGGCCCCTACGCGGCATGTCGGGCGCCCTGAGCTGCAAATTGCATCTGTTCCTAATTAAGGAGTGCAAATAAAGGCACGTGTTCCCGAGCGGCCTTGGGAGAGCAGGCCGGCTGACATGCTGCTGCAGGACGAGGGGGTGGGGGGGGGACACACACTGGCGCCCTCTTCAGCTTCTCGCGACGTCCTCCGCATGTGACTCCCCCCCCCCGCTGACCTCAAACTTCTGAAACACACACGTTGATTCATCACAGTGCTAAAATGCTAGAGGCTACATTTTGGGCTGTTTGTTAACCAATGAAAATACAGCCAATCATGCAAAAGAATGTTAAAAAACACAATTGGCTAAAATGTTCCCATTTTTCACTGCAGCCTCAGCTGTGTGAAGGACGAAAGCACTAATAGCAGGATGAGCTAAGGAATCACTTTCAGGTTTTGCTGTGGCTCTTGGGATGTGTCCTTAGAAACCATCTTCTGAGTAACGGACAGGCGTCAGGTTCCCTGGAGGACTGAGGGCTTCCCGGCTGGTTAATAGTGGCCCACATACTGATGTAGCTTTTAACGTCTATATCAGAATTTGCTAAACTCTGGACCATGTGTGTCTGAGGATGGAGACAAGAGCAGAAGCATCTGTCTGACTTCTACTTGAGGTTTTAACTGACGAGGCGGAGTGCAGCCACAAGGAGGTGCTGGCTGCAGGAATATGGGCCCAGAGAGGACGATGGTGTGGATTCCAGACGCCTGTTTGTGTGTCTTAAATTGGTACGTTTAATTAGCATGGAATGCTGAGATAACGAGCCTCTGCAGCAGCTGGGGGAACCTACAAAGGGGCAGAGCTTGGCTCAGCGCTGCCGGCCACACACACACACACACACACACACACACACACACACAGACTCACTCACACACACACACACACACACACACGCTCACACACACATGCTCACTCACATTCACACAAAAAATCGCACACGCACAAATATGAACACAGAAACACACACCCATGCACACACATACACACAGATATGAACAGACACGCATGTACACGCACATGCACACACACACATGAACATACATACTCAGACATGCACACACACACTCACATATGCCCAGGCACACACAGACACACTCATGCATGCACACACAGACATGCACACACACATACACAAACAAACACAGACATGCACACACATTCATACACAAACAAACACAGGCATACACACACACACAGACATACACACACAGGCTGGGGTTATAGCTGAGATCACAGTTTTCACACTTTGAGTTTCTGTGCACCACAGCAACACCAAAGAGGCTTTGACATCCAGAAGAGGCATCTGTCCATCCATCCATCCATCATACAGCTGCTTGTTGTGAGCAGGACTGCGGGAGCCTGGATCCCATCCCAGGCAGAGCAGGTAATGAGGCAAGGCTACGCCCTGGATGGCAGGTGAGACTTTCACTTTGGACTGTGCCAAGATGTGCCAGGAACTAATAAAGACCCCAGAGCAGCGCACATTCAAACACTTAGAGTGGATCACACCCCCCACAGAAGGTACTTTAATTGTCAGAGATTGCTCAGTTCATGTTCATTGATAGTCCTTACCTTGATTGAATTAAAATGTATCTAACAGATTTCTATGCAGTTTACAGTACTACCATATTTTGGACTGGTGGTTCTCCAGACCTCTACACAAGTTTCCACCAGATAATCTGATTAAACCAATCAACAGCTCATAATTAGTTGAATCAGGGGTTCCGGAGGTGAAATGTAATGACGCAAGACCTTGGCAAAGGCTAAGGAAAGGTCTGGGAACCACTGATATAGAGTATTGCAGAATTTCACTTATTAAGCAATGTTGCACAGGGGTTACTGCTTGTGTCTGGGTTTTGGGGTCATGACCTTTGTCCATCGCTTAATGCTACTGAGTAAAGAATTTGACAGAATGAGTGTTACTGTGGTGGAAGTGTGTGTGTCACCTTGGTGATCATCTGCAGGGCAGGGAATCAATCTTGCTTTGCTGAGACCATGTCAGATATTTCATTATTTTATGTTTAAGATCTTAGTTTTTAATTCATTCTTGGGTGAGGTGCAGAACCTTGCTTAATGCTAGCATTAGTATTAGTTTAGGAGGTAGAAGGATGTCAACTGTAGAAAGTACCGGGGGGGGGGGGGGGGTGCACAGCCTGCAGAAGCTGCGTTATATGAAAGGTAAAACTGGCTTTATCGAAGGTGCTCCGGACGTAACCGTGGAGATGTGAACCACCAATCCGTGACGAGATGGGGCCAATTACCTCAGAGGAAGGCCGGCCAATGTGAAGGTGTTACTCCGTTTCCATGACTCCCTGCCGGTAAGTGTACATTTAGTTACTTAGCAGGCACTTCTGGCCAAAGCACCTTAGAACATTTACGGCATTTACACAGCTGTCCTCTGGGGTTAAGTGCATCTCTTAAGGGTCTGCAGTAGGAGCTGCCTTCGCTTCAGCTACCCTTCTTTACTCCATGCGGCACTTTAGCTGGGGCTGCATCAAATTGGCCTGTTTGATTCTTCTTCCTGTGCCGGCATTTTCCGTGTGACACGACCTCGGCCGGTGCTCTGGTGACATTGTGAGGCACAGAACACGCTGTTTTGGAAGCAGAGCCACCCCCCACCCAGGTTATGGCCGGTAAACAGACACCCAACCCGGCGGCTATAGTCCTTTGATCAGGCCAAGCGGCTCATTAATGCCCTAATCAGCTTTAATTAGCTCCTGAGCACAGCGGGAGCAGCCAGGCCAGGCCGCTCTGCAGACGACTCTCATCACGTGCCATCATGCCTTTCCCAGCATGCTTTGCGTGGCAAAGCTCCGCTCAGCAGCTATTGGTAAAGCTAATACTTGAGATATGACTCCGGTCAGTGAAAATCCATCCATAAATTCATCCATCCATGTACCACAACTGTTTATCCAGCACAGGATCATGGTCAACCTAGAAGGTACAAGGCTGGGAACACCCTGACTAGGAGGTTCTCAATGCTAATAGTCCATTATTATTCTAATTTGCACAAAGGTATTGGGAATGAGCAAAGGGTTCTGGACACCGGGCTAAACGCAGTGTTTTAAGGGTGATTAACATGCAGCACTGCGTTTGCGGACCTGTGCGGCGGCTAAGTCAGCCATAATTGATGGGTAACCTGTGCGATTAAAGACACGAGGATTAAGGGGTGGATGATTCCCAGCGCTCAGAAGATTTTGCACATGCAAACATGGCTGATTAGGGGATCCTCAGATGGCTAAAGCCCAAATCGGACATCCTGGCGGGGTGCCTGGAGAGCCACGTGACTCATCAGCGCCATGGAGTCCCGCAGCCTGCTGGGGGCGCTCTGGAGTGCAAAGCACCACCGGGGCGATCTTAAGCTCATCGAGGGATGCATGACCAGCCACCACGTCTGTTATGCCTGCGACTCCCAGAATATTTCGGCAAACGGCCCAGAGCCCAATTTTGCGGTGGGGTGGGATGTAAACAATAGATCATGTGTCCCCCCCCCCCCCCCCCCCCAACGTCACACACATGGTCCCAGCCAGACATCATCAATGGCAGAGTGTCAACACATCATACCCCGCCTCTCTGCAGATCCTCGGTACAGCGGAGACCTTAGGGAGCCGTTAGTTTGTTTAAAATGAACTCATCTTTTAATAAAAAAAAACTGCTTCATGAGGAAGGCAGAAAAATTGAGGGGGTGGGGCCTTGGTGGGGGTAAAGTGTGTCGGGGCACCTTTGAGCGACAGGGTGAAATGTGCTTTTTTTTCCTGTTTGTTTTTTTCCCGTTTTGTTCAAAGAGACTTCAGCTCAATTCATCCAAAGACCTGCGTCTTTAATTGGAGAAATTTAGGAGAAGTACCTTCCTCAGGGATGAGACGCTCTCGCCTCCCGGACTCTGCCCGGCAACAACGTCCGTCGCCATCCCTCTGCCGCGGGAACCATCCAGGGCTGCATGCTGGGTGGTCGGAGCCCAGGGATCGGGTGCAAAGTTCAGATATGTTAGTAAGGAAAACCGTGTACTGATAATGAGTCGCACATGTAGGTCGAGTATAGTGTACTATAGTACAGTATAGCATATTGTAGTACAGAGTGCAGATGCCCTTGGGGAGGCGCTACACACATGCCTGCAAGGTTTTCCTGCAGTCACAAGTATGCTGAGACCCCTCAACATAGATGAGGACACGCTAGGCAGAACGACCGAACTGCCACCTTGGGATGACTCTGAAAGGATTTCAATTTGAAATGAATGTTAATATTAGTGGGTGTGGCGAGGGAGAGGTGTACGCGTGTCAGGAGTTATTAGGGAGGTGTGGGTAGCAGGCGAGGTGCACGGGGTGTTAAGTCAAGCAGGAACCCTCGATGTCGCTAATTTATTTACAGATTTAATTAGATGGATGGAGGCCTCACTGTAAAAAATAAGGGAAAAAAATAGAAAAGATATGTTGCCAGCGTTACAGCACTTTAATTACGGTACCAGACTCCAGATCGCTGCTTGCTGACGTCTGGGGAACGAGTTAATTAAAATCCTCATTATTTTACTTTTAATTAGTTCCCCCCTCTTTTGTTTCCTCTCACCATATGGCCATGTTCCGTGGTCAAATTAACTTAATTGAACTAATTAAGCCGATCAGTTTAATTATTCAAAGCATTCTGATTGGGTGGGGAACTTTTTCCTCTTCAATATCCTGCATCACTTTATATCTATAGTTAGTTATTTTTCCCCTCCTTTGACTTTCTTTCTCGCAGTCTTCAGTGATAGCGGCGTACTTCTGCGTTAGTAGCAGAAACACCGAGGGCTCCGAGGGACCGGCGGCTTTCCGTCACGCCCGGCCGTCTTGGACAGCGGCGCTCGGTCCGTTAGCGGTCCGCCTGAAGTCAGTCGGTGCATTTATCGGAACACGTTGCTGTAAAACATGTTTTGAGCATCGGCCAAATAGTTACGGGCTTTTTTGGTATATAATGAAAGTCAACTACGTCCAGCTGTGTAAACCCGGTTATTAGGAGCAGGAGATTCTCATAAAACGCGTCGTCATTAAAGGTTCAATTCCCATAACTAAACAGTCGACGCGTGTTAACGGCTGATTAATCTACGGGAAGACCGTAACTTTGATGTTTATTTCAAAGCGCTCCTCCCCCCCAAATAAATAATGTTTTATGCCTCCTTTTGAATGGTTGCCCACATACATAGTTAACATGAGTTTCATCTCCGCAGTGGAGCCGGAGCGTAACGTCCTCCTGAGCGCCTCCATGGGCTCCCCTTAAGCGGTACCGGAGTTTCAGACTGGAGAGCCCGCAGATGCCCCCGTCCTCTTGCGGGACCATTTCATCTTCAGAGAAGCCGAACGGTTGTATCGGTCCAAATCCGGACGCCTGCGAGCCGCGGGCGATGCCCTGTTGCACAGTCGTGCAGAGCGGCGGAGAACCCGGCGTTTCCCGGCTGAGGTGGATACCGCAACCCTCAGGTCAGGGATCGGGTAAAAGCCGTTTAGGGCTCAGTGCGAAGCTGAACCCGCTGATCAGCCTCCCCCCGACATGCATGCATCCCGTACACAGCTCCAGTGTGCTGGGACTGTCACCGCTTCCCCGAGTTGTTTTTTCTTTCCTCGGTTCCGCGAGTCCTCCTCCCTGTTGTGCAGGCTCGCACAGAAGTCATTAACTGCCCGGAAAAAAGACTTTACATCATTTCAAAGACGCTCCTGCACCGGGAGCGCATTCAGCTGTGGAAATGATTCATTGCACACCACCTGTCTACTGTCTGCGGATAGAGGCTCCGCTGGCAGCCCGGACAGGGGCCCGTCGCACGGACAGGGGCCCGCCCCACAGGGGAGGCTGAACGCGGCACTCTTTTATTGGGATACCACATACAAAAATATCCAGGCCTGTCTTTTTCTTTAGCGGTTTTTACTTAGCAGGAGGTGAAGAAGCTCAGTGCAATTACACTCATTTGCATGTGTTAATTTGATTAATTAGTGAATATAAACACTTTGGTATGCGACTCCTGTCGTACAAGTCTATATACCTGCAAACTTTTCTGGGGGAAGAAGAAAGACTCGTAGCCGAGTGAATCTATTTATGAGACCTGCTAATTGGCACCTGAATATGTTCAGCTAATTAGCAATATGCAGATGAGACTTGATTGGTTTGAATGCAAAGCACAACTCGCTGTGCTGTGGGATTCGGATTGCGCGAAGCCTTCTTATTTCCTTATCAAGATATGACGATAATTGCAATTATGAGCATTTGCATACGTTAATGAATTTGCCTGATGCGTCTCTGCCAGACGTGCAATAAATAATTGATGCCGTATCAGCACTTAAGCCGTGTCATATCCCCCCAACACACACAAACACGCACACACACCGTACTGTTAAGATTGCCTGCTTTCTGTACGGTTTCGGATCCCTGTAAATTCACTGAACTAATTTGAATACATAAACCTTGATTGAGTGCCTCTTCATAATTGACAAACTGACAGTACTCACGTCTGTCAACTTCCTCTCCATGGAAACCCGAATGGTGTTCTTCGTCCCATTCACTTTCTTCGAATAAGACAGAGATGGACAAAAAAATAGTTTTAGAAAGCCAAGGCATCTATCGACCCACCCTGGACATAAACTAGCCAATTAAGTGTGCTAGGTGGTTTAAAACGAAAAATGTGCAATTTTTGTGCTTTTTTATGCAATACTTAGTAATAACTAGAGTGGAATGAGCTGGAATCACAGTAAGCTCAGAGACCTGGTGAGCTATTTTCAACAAAAACAAATTAGTTAAAGAATTGGTAAACAATGAAATTCACTAGGCTGCTGCCTTAAGTTCCAAACGGAAGCCTGCTACCCTTGTAATTAGCCTGGATCTCTGAGTATGTATCATTAAATCCGACTGCACAACCGGTCCGGGGTTCAGCCTCCCATAATCCTTTGCAAAGAGGACGCAGCGCTCACTTAATTGCTTCCATAACGGTCAGTTTAATTCTGCTCCCGTAGCTAATCGGCCGTGTTCTCCACACCCCGGACGGCTCCGCTTCCCGCTGACCGAGCCGCCAGTAAGACACGCCGTGGGTCGGCTAAGCGACCACAGACAGACGCGACACAGCTCCGCGATCGTCACTGTCATCGTTTAATAAGCGACTTTCTCACACGGAGTACAGTATCTTAAAGACATCCATTGGTAAATAAAATGTAGAAGCTATATAATCCAAACACAGAACATACAGTCCCGTTTTTAAAAAAGAAAACCCAAACATATTTACAGTTCTGTCCCACCCTCCAACCCCCCCCAAATTTTACAGAATCCCCTACGGCAGTAGCCATCCCACCCTTCCCATTTAACCTCTGGCTTCACCCCTTAGCTGGTCCATCTTCAGGGTACAATTGTTAAACAAGACAAATGTTAAACAGAACACTTTTTTTGAGGGGGGGGGGGGTCTTAAATCTGCTAATGAGTCTGCTAAATGTTTCTGAGGCAGAACGGGTGATGTATCTCAGTCCTAAGTCCCCCTCCGCCCACACAGCCCCCCCCATCCCATACTGATTCCTTGGCTATGAGAGATGCAGTCCCCCCCCCGTGAGACCGTGGGGCTGGGGGCCACCCGGTGATGCCTTGCGATTGTCCTGGGGCTTTGAGCCGCTCGCTCAAACACAAACACATTTACATGAAAAGCACGTTGGTGTCTCAAAGCGATTGTGGTCCAGCGACAGCCTGATGGCATGGTGCGGGGGGGGGGGGGGGGGGCAACAACAAAACACCCCAGCGGAGAGCGCGGA
>JABJVP010000041.1:3379223-3390303 GCA_026770825.1 Brienomyrus longianalis | reverse complement strand
CTTCTCCAGGGCAAACTAGGAGAGTGCCTCCCCCCATGCCCCCACCCTCCACCCTGCTAATCTGCACAAGTGACCCGCGTTCTTTCACACGATGGGACAAGCTGATAACGGCTTTTGGTTTCCCTCCCCGCCGCGAGCCCTCTGCTCCTGGGAAGGAAAACCTGCTCTCTATTCACGCCACTTCAAAGTGCTTAAAGACATGTCCACAGAGCACCCCCTGCCTGCACCTTGGTGTCTGGCACGTAATCGGGCGCGAGGACGTCTCGTGAGGGAGCCCCGCGCTGCCTCCTCTGCCTCACGTTGTGGAGGACCTCTGGCATGTTCTCCAGAAGCATGTCGCCCCCCCGTGCATCCACTGCCACGGCCACGTCCGGCTCGCCATCTGCGCTCCCACTGACTCTGGCCTCCGGCCTTCCAGAGGCCTGGAAACGGATTCTCTTGGCTCCGGTTTTTGACTTCCTCCAGTCCTGCAGCAATGAAATAATTTACAGAATTAATAATAAACTACGCAAAGAGATGTATAGCTCACACACTCAGCATTTCCTGGCTTCCCAGGTCATCTCCCTCACCATAGGGTCACCAAACTGGGGTGGCAAACTGCAGGAGATCTGCATGACTGTCACGTGGGAAGATGTTGGCCTAAAATCCAGGAGGGAGAATTTAAAAAAAAAAAACACACATCAGAATCTACCAACCCACTGATTATCACCTCATGCCAAATAGCCCTTCAATGCTGAAATTTCTGTGTGATTTAGAACATCTGACAAACTATATAATATACAACATTTATACAACAATGTATACTACACTGCAAGATACTATAGTACACTGATTACTATGGTAGGTAAGGAGCATACACTGATTACAGTGTGTAAGGAGCGCGCACTGATTACAGTGCGTAAGGAGCGCGCACTGAATACAGCACGTTGGCACACCCACCACACGACAAACCTCCTGAGGGATGAGAGCCTGAGTGCAGCCATGCGGCGGGTGACACCTCAGCACCACACCAGTCTGAATGCACCAGTGTGAGTTTTTTTCCAGTAGCTGGAGTCCCAATCGGCCCACAAACCCCCAAGTTATTCCCTGTAAGCTGGAGGACCTCCTTACAGGGCTGGATGTAGATTATCGTCATACACAGGATGCAGCAATTGTAGGTTAATGGTCTTGTTCAAGGGCTCAATGGAGTAGAGTCACTCTGGGCATTCATGGGATTTGAACCAGCAACCTTCCATTTGCTGGCACAGATCCCTAGCCTCAGAGCTACCACTCCATCCCACTGATTAATACACTACACTGAATACTTCAACCCTACACAGAAAGGTACTACACTACACTGAAGACTACTAAATTATACTGAATACTACACTGAAAAATACTACAGTACATGGAATACTACTATATTACACTGAAAGTTACTGTAACCCTTCCTTATTCTTATGTCCTTATTCTCAGATCTGCAGTACCAAAACTACATTTTCATACCATCTTCATAACTTCAGCCAGCACATGCAATAGCTAGAAACAGAGTTTGCAGGAGAAACCATCACTCAGTAGAGTGAGATAACAGGCGAGTGTCCTACAAGCGGCCTACACATGGCCTACACGCGACCTCCACTGCAGGGGCTTGTGGGTGATGTGCTGGGAGCTGGGGACCCAGATCATTACGGGGGCAGGGCAGGGCTCCAGGGGCTGGATGTAGGCCTGGCTCAGCTGCAGGGGGAACAGATGCCAGGGGCGAGGAGAACAGGAAGGAAAGTAGGCAGAGGAAGATTCACAGCTACTCGGGCAGACACATAATCATCAGGCTGCCCCATCGGTCCTGGCAATAATGTCCAAAAGCCTTGGCTGATCAGCTGCCTTCTGTTGCTGATGGATAAGGTTTTATTTCCTTTAAGCTTCTGTCTAGCTGATTAGGCCCAGAGTTAATATCAAACCCATGCCCATGCCGGGGTGGGCATTCAGAGAGCGGGTCAAAGGGGCGGGTACCTTTACGGTCCTGCTGTTCTTGCTGCTGGCGGGGTGCGTGGCAGGAGGCGAAGAGGCAAGCTTCGGGAAACGGACGTCGGCCAAGCTGCAGGGGACTGACCGCAGAAGAGCGCTGAAAGAAATGGTAAACACTGTCACTCTGGAGAAGCCAGCTCAGACGCCTCCCACATCCCTAAACAACCAGAAGCATCGATTGCTATGCTACTCAAAAGCTTATTTTACAGCAGGAATAAATATTTCGCCATCTGAGGTTAATGTGCTCATGTGACACTTCTGTTCTATGATGACATAACTGGGAAGCAGAGTAGAGGTATTGATGAAAAAAGTTACTATGCATGTGGTGAACTGTATCGTAAGCAAGATTAAGGTGTCAGAGGATCCAAGCTAGTTATGTGTTGATCTTGTTTTATGTTTTGGGATCTTTAACCTGATTCTTTTTACCTGTCTAACCTAGAGCAGGGGTGCTGGATCTTGCTGGAGACCTTTTCTGAGATAAATCTCTTCCGTAAGACTTTGCCCATGGGGACCATGTCCAATTCAGACCACTCAGACACATTGACGACGTTCAAGGCCGGGAGCTCATCTGGGAGACACAAGATAAGGAGTCCAGGAAAAGATCCAAGGGAGGTCAGGAATGTGCCATCAAAGCCCAAAACATTATTCAGCTGCCCTGTGTACAAACGCCATGGAGAACGGCATACCTTCCCGGCAAACTCGGGTTTTTGTGGATGTTCTGGTGTTGGCATATTGAAGGTTGCCTCTAGCCATTCGCTGCACAGTTTCCCAGCAACAAAGATGTTGGCACAAGGCCCAAAGACAGTGGGGTTCATCCAGAAGCTCGCTGGGGCGATGGTTCACACGGAGTGGGCTCTGATATGGTTGAATGGGGAAACAGGAGCAGGAGTCATGAAATTGGGCGAACACAGAGTTTAACTGAAGAACACACACACTGGAATAGATCACAACGTCAATGACCGGACTGGGGAAACATACTCGAACGCGGACTTAAATACATCAGACTAATTAACAAAAATGAGAAACAGCTGGTAACGCGGGGATTCCACACGAGGTAGCGAGGGGGCATGGCACCCGGGAGGAGCGGACGGGTGGGGCACAAAAGGGTTCTGCTTAATGAAGACATTGACTTAAGCAGATTTTAACTGGAGACGCTAAGCAGCCAAAGGAAACAAAACCAACTCAAAATAAACATCTACATGGGGGATATCCATTAACATGGGATTAATAAAGTTCATCTTCAGTCGATTTTGATCTGGAGAGCCCATCCATCTCCTATTACGGACTCGGGGCATGGTGCAGGCGGGAAAAGAAGGTGACGATCCACTTGCGGCTCTAAGAGACAACAGGTCAGTTTATTGGAGGGAACCAAAACATACACTGGGAACAAATCACAAAAATAAAAGGACCATGAGGGGTCAGAAACCCAACAGGGGAAAAAATAAGGAATTAACTAAAAACGGTAGAATAATCACAACTACTGAACTACGCAGAACACTGGGAACAGAACTGGGAAGAGAACTGGGCAAGCAGGGTATCAAAAACACAGTAACATTTACACACAGAACAACATCTCATAATGACTAACTAGGGAAATCAACAAAGGTAGGCACTTAAATTCATAGGACTAACAGTCTGTGACTCTGGACAGGTGAAAACAATAACACAGGAAACGTAGGAACCTTTACTAAACACAGAGGCTAATACTAGGAAAAAACTAGGAACATAAGTACAAGAAGAGCAAAATAAAACAGGGTACAAGTAAAGTAAACCAAAACAGGGACAAAGACTTCTGAGCCACTCACTCGGCCCATTAAACTATGACAACCCAGGAAGTGGAGAAACACATTAGGGACTAGGGTGACATGACAGAAGTAACAGGATGGCCAGCGTCATCATCTGACCAAATGGGGACAAACACAGGGATGGACTAGAACTGCCCTGAAATCTGCAAATTAATTAGGCATCACTGAACTATAGATTGAATTATTCTTATTATTATTACAGATACTTACTTAACGGTCAACCTTTTTAATAACTGCCCAGATTTACGACCAGCTCTCCGATCTGTATCATACCGTACGAAAATTTAGCCCGTGGAAACGGAAGCGCGGCCTTTCTATTCTGTTGTTTGTTCTGCTCTCTGATTTATTTGGATCCATAGTGGAAGGTTGTATATTGTTTGCAGTTATTGATCTTTATTATGATATGGCATATCAGTGTACACTGAACTCGCAGTCACTTTACAGCCTTTAGTTTGATGCATATGCTTTGTATTGCGGGATAAGGAACCCCCAGTAGCGCGTAAAGCACGGATACGCAAGGTTGAGTTTTCACGTCTTCGAAAGCAATTGCTGTAAATATTTTACTTGTTTCATATCTTAGTTAATATGTACAAGTTACATTAATTTTTGCAGCTGTTTTAGTTCGCTAATGTGCAAAAGGACGCTAACAGCGATTCATTTTCCATACATGCCTATATACATGTTAGCGTATAATTTTTTTTGGTAATTCCGTTGATTATTAACGTTAGCGCTTGACTTACTGCCCAGCTTGTTGTAACTTTGGTGTTCTTGATAAGACATCTCCCAAATAGTTTCCGTGTTTTGTTTATTACAGTTTCACTCATAGTTTTTCACCTGCCACAAATGGAGAAAACACTCAGCGCGAGCAGCACACTTCTTATCACAGTATACTGTACATGTTGGAAAGGCCATCTCCGCGCATGCGCCTGGATCAGCGTCAGGAGCACCAAGAGAGGCGTAGTACTGTTATATATGATTGATGATTAGAGATCGTATAAATTGGTTGTATTTGTGTTATTTGGCTGAACATGTTCTTATTTTTTTAGTTATTTATATAATATTATTTCCTTCCTTATACCACATGCACCTGTCTACAACTAAGTCATTGCAACTGTAACAGCCAAAGGCCAGGCTGTGTTAACTCCAGTGCTATACTGTACCACCTAATTGAATGCAGTAAAGTTTGGAACTGCATCCGCCTTCCCTGGCGTTCTTACCGACGCCACAAGACAGGTACCTTCCTTATACAGTCCTGGCTTCTAACACTTTAATAGTACAAAATTGTATGAACATGTATAAATATACTGAAAATACCACTACAGTATGCTTGAAATACAGGTAATATAAGTGACCGATTCACTTATAATGACCTACTTGTAACTCGGTCGTTATGCGAGGAGTGTCTGTATTGTGATAATATAATTCTAAGTTCATGGGTTTGTATGGAAAATGAAAGATCTCAAGCACAGTTCCAAATACGGCCGATCGCAATTATTTATGTAAATACTTAAATTACTTATCTTTTTCCTTGCCATTAAGCAACGAAATCTCTATTAACTCCAGCTAGGCCATTTAATATACATGCTGTTATCTGCGTAAATTATCCAAGCAGCACACATGCATCAAATACCGAATCAAACATCCAGATCATTATTTCACAATGGTCGCATGAACACACAGAAATTAAAATGCTGATTTGAAGTAAAAAAAATAGGACTTTTTATTTAATCCAGGATTAAATAAAATTGTGTGAATATTGTTTTGGCTTTTTAAAGGTGGGACAAGATGAGAAGAGATTAGAGAAAATATCAAGCAATTATTAATCAAGCAGCCCAGAAATGCATACATTTTGTTAGAACATATTACCTCATTCGCCATAGAGTGCAGGTGACAGCACGTGCAGCTGCATCCGGTTGTGAGAAACTTCGTTGCCGGGCAACCGGACGCTTTAGCAAAAGGCGGCTCGTGCGTCGGAATCTCCCCTTCTTCAGGGAACATTATCTTTCATGACAGCAATTTAAATGATTTTCTTTTCTGGTTGACGTTTGACCTGGCGAAATGCCGGTGTTTCTGATTAAAACTTCGCTGAAGCTAATCTGGCGTTAAATTAAATAGTTTTATCTTGATTCTGGAGTGACATCTGAAAATCTTAATAAAATATTGACTCGACTTAGTGTAAGCGATGCTATTACTGAGAAGCGGAATAACCTTTTAATCATTGGTTAGGGCAGAGCAACCGGAGAGGTTTACAGCGTTGTCATCGCACTCATTATTCCCACTAATGTTAACCAGTTATTTAGCGGGACAGGGTTAGTCAGAAGCTGACATCCATCCATCCATAATCAGGCAGAACTGTGTATGGCATTGTATCTTCAGTGAACCTATCTAAACAGATGTTATAGTGACATCAATCTCAATGTCCTGAGGAAACGTGACACCATCGGTTATGACGTCTGAACTTTCAGAGCTGTCTGGGTTCCAGTGCCTCACGGCAGTTCCAGCTGAGACATTTCACATGGCTGTGTAAAACCGTCACCAAAAGGGTGAGGTAGGGTGTCTGTTGCATGCTCTGGCAGCACGAATAGCTCAACCAAGGGGGAGACTCTGGACAATGAGGGAGGGGGAAATGACGGTCATTGTGGAGCAGTGGATTACAGATTTCAATCTGGATTAGGGATTTGTCACGTGGCCCGGCCTAAACCAATAGCAGCAGTGGGCTCACGATATAAAACGTCATATTGTTTCATTTTGAGATGTTTCCTGAGGTATGAGTGCATTAAATCCAAAACTAATTTCCCGCAATGTTTACATGGCACTAAGTGCTCCAAGATTACATTGACCAGTTGGTTTACCCATAATCTAAACAATTCTATAACGTTAGTTTAACCCCCGCCCATTCATTTCCGTGCTTGATGCTATCAGTATACCCAATTTCAGGGAGGAAGTGCAGCTAAGGACAAAAACCGAGAATCTAAAATATATGAATGATGAGGAGCAGGCAGGTAAGGAAGAAGATGAGGGTTAAAGAAGACAAAAGATGGCCTCCCGACAGCTATCAGCAGAGACATCCAGAGAAGGCACTGGATGGTCACTGGTGTATTCCTCTGACAGAGCAGGGTTGAGGATCTCTTTCAGGCTTCAAAGTGTTTCACAAGGTGATGGTCAACATTGCCATCTTGTCACCCATCTTCCAACCAGTGGTTGGAAGATGGATAGATGGATGGATGGATGGAAAATAGAAGTGTTGCATTTGTACTTATTTCTATGTTATAATAAAGTGGGTTTAAAAAAGTCTAGATACAAGTTCCACATTTTTCGTTAAGTTTTGCAGACGTCCTCCATGATTCTGACCATCCCGTCCCGCAGCGGCTCCTTGATGGTGAGGAAACCCAATTGATCACCGGGATGCATATACGCTAATATAGCGATGTAGAACGCCATCTAGTGTTCAAATTAGGAACTGCATACCAGAAAACATGTGGGTCATATCACTCGTCACTTTCCGTGGACACTCGGACTTACGGTGGGACCTTACGACTGCCGTTTGTCGGGCATTTCAGGTCCAGAAGCTACAAATCCAGACCAAGTCTTTTTGACTCACCCTATTTTGCATTAATTGCACCATGGGTGTGGTATTAGGGTGGGTCTGTCTGTCTGTCCTTCCGGCCTAGGCCGACAGAATGATAAACCTCTCGCTTGTATTTCTTAAACAAACTCGCTGACTCGATCGCACCCGAACTCTGTGAGTGCAGACGGGCTGGGTCATTCAGCTGTCTCTTCGAGCCTGCATTACGCTTTTTTTTTGGTTTCACTTATAGAGGCCTAACTTTTACGTAGCTGTTGGTGGTCACATAACCCTTAAGAGCACTTAGGACGAGGAACTGAACGTGTTTAGAAAGAGCAGAATATTTCTGACATGTTTATTTTATCTGACACTGTTTAGGCTAGTGCGGCGGACAGAATGTTTCAGTGGTATTTTATCGCATTTGGGTGGTCAACCGTTATGAGGTATGCTGGAGTCCTGAATTTCTCCTTGCTGAAATGACATTAAAATGTTGTCACACATACCAGCAAAAAACACACACCTGTGATCTACGACGACACCTACAATGTTATTTGACTAGATTAGATAGAATGTGCAGATACTAGCATTGTTTAAAAAAATCTTAGTAAAACAGAATTGGTACATTTTAACTGATGTCTGTCCTGCAAGGTTACGCACTTGTAATAATTAGCTCTGTGTGGCTTAACACTGTGGTGCTTGTTGGCTCTCAATGAATTATAATAATAAATCTCAAAACTGACATTTGGTCTGTTCAGTAATTACTGCCATCCTGTGGGTTTTCTGCCATGCGAAGTGACAGGAATACTAACAAGGCTGCTGACTTACGATGGACACGGAAGTCACTGCATCACAAAAATGGAACTTAGACTGAACGTTTCAATATTATGGGGTAGCACACCCGCATATCATCTGCTGTAGGCTTGATTTCAATACTCGTACAGAACCCGACAGCCCCGAACCCCCCACTCCCCCAGCAGACCCCCAAAATACACTCGGACCTCTGTCCCCACCATCCATACCCAAGCCTACGCCAGCGGCTTAACCGAATTGTGGATTTGGAGAATCATTACACCCCTAGCTAGCATGAGTGACACTATCGAGCCGGGTTAGCAGGTAGGGACTCGTAATCAGGAATAAAACAACAGGATTGCATGAATTAGAGAAAACATTTTATTAATCTGTAATAATTCATCATTCTATGTTAGAGAAGTTTGGTAGCAGAGTGAGGTCGCGTGAGGTCAAAAGTAACCTCTGAATGGGAACACAGAATGATTTTCTTGGGTTTCTAGTTTAGCGTTATCCAGTTCTTGCTTGTGCAAAACAACTGACAACCGTTAATTATATGAGAGACATTCAGTTCAATCACGTTATGGAGAAGTTTAAGAAATCCGAGGCTATGAAGATTTTGTTGCACCACTAAAAAGTACGTGTTTGCCATTAAGGCCAAAGAATTCCACCGTCCAGTCACCAGAGCACAGGAGACTGCAGAGGTCAGCACACAGTCTGAAAGGCTGGTTCACCAGCAGGGGGCGCGTCCCCGCCTGGGAGACAGAGGCACAGGCAGGGAAACTGACAGGAGCAAAATAAGGACTCCTTATCGCCAGAGATGGATCTGAGCCTCTTACAGTGTCATTATATTTCCTGCTCTTTGCAGGATGGAAGGGATCACGCCTGGCGAGCAACAGGACTGGCCCAGTGACCCGAGACCCATCACACGCACGCACTCAGACTGCCATCAGCCTAGCCAATCCAGGTCATCGTCGTCGTCGTCATCACCGAATAGGGGGGCCGGAGGCGGGCGGCCTTTCAGGCTCTGTGAATGGATGATAAATAAGTCAATCAGTCAACACTGACCAATCACTGGGAGCCAAAGCAAAAAGGCGGGCTTACGAAGCCACAATCTGATCACATAGTGTCAGCGCGGGGGGCACGAAGGTCAAATGTGAGAGTCTGGGGCTCTGCAGATCCTTCCTCACCAGCTCATCATCATCCTCCTCCGTGGGTGGTGGGGGGGGCTTGGTTGGGGCTGTTTTCTGGAAAAATGGTCCTGCACCATTTTCCTCCTCTACTTTCTCAGGCAAACTGAGAGAACAGGACACCAGGGTACAGGGTGGGAGTACAAGGCAGAGACAAAAGGGCAGATGGGTGGGGGTAAGCACAGAGAAGGGAGGGTCAGAGGGCGGGCACCGTCAGACCCGTTAAATGCACATAGAGTGGGCTGCATCCGGACTCAGCGGCTCACATGGCAGAACTCACCTGGCAGAATCGCCCATTTCACCCTGCAGAGGGTCGGGTGGGGGTCGTGTGGGGGGTCCGGTAGATTCTGACTCTGTTACCTGGGGCTCCCCATGAGGACCCCCATCATCCACACCTAGATCCACAACCTCAGCCTGGGGCTCCGCTTCCAGATTTGAGCTCAGAGGACGAACATGGTTTGCTGCTGTGGCCTCAGGGTGGTTGTCCACTGTAGATGGAGCAAATGCCATTTCTGCAGGTCTCACATCCTGGGCCAGCTCCCTCTTGGGGTCCCCCTTCATTTCCTGTTTCTTGGTAGTAGTCACTTCTTGCTGACCCACTTCCTGCTTCTCTGCAGTGGTCACTTCCAGTTGACTTACTTCCTGCTGACTCACTTCCTGCTTCTCTGCAGTGGTCACTTCCTGTTGACTTACTTCCTGCTGACCCACTTCCTGCTTCTCTGCAGTGGTTACTTCCTGTTGACCTACTTCCTGCTGACCCACTCTCTCCCTGGTCTGGTGGCCCACATGGGTCTGCACGCTGTTCTCCTCTCGTAGTGCTGGCTTCTCCTCCTCTACTTCCTCCTCCTTTCCATTTGGTTGTAGTTCCTGTGACTGCTTTTCCTCCCCTGGTCCTGCCTCCTCTTCCTCATCTTCCTCCTCCTCCTCGTTTTCACTCTTCTGAGATGCCTCAGTCAGCAGCTGCAGGGTTACCCTCTGGAAGCAGTGGCAGAGAAAATAAATGACTACAGGACGAATAAATAAGCAAAATAAACATTAAGGGGTCAACCATCATTGCTATGTCTTCGTCACGCACCTTTATGGTGCTTACGATGACCCCCAGAATGGCGCTGCCTGTGTAGCTCTCCTGCAGGTCAAACTCCCCCCGGAGTGAGTGGAACACACCGTTCATCACACGCTTCACCTGCAGGGGAAGATCCAGAATGGCATAAGGGCTGGTGATCGGCATGCTGGCAGTCAACCCTCCTGGGGCTTCCTGTAACAGCCCTGAGGTCAGGGCACTCAGAGCTGCTGGCTTCAAAAACTTTTCCATGGATTTGAACCAACAACCTTCTGGATGTGGGTAAAGATTCCTAACCCAATGAGCTACACACCATCCTGTCCTTAAAGTCTAACCACACCTTTCCTTTACCCTTTCCTTTAGGTTGCAAGGGATGAAAGCTGACCTCCGAGGAAGGCAGGGGGTTAGATGACACACCATAAGGTAACACGAGGCCGTACCGGATCCTGGGGTGAGGTAATATGAGGCCGTACCGAATCCTGGGGGGAGGTAACACACCGTAACGTAACATGAGGCCGTAACGGATCCTGAGGGGTGAGGTAACACACCGTAAGGTAACACGAGGCCGTACCGGATCCTGAGGGGTGAGGTAAAAACAGCGTAAGGTAACACGAGGCCGTACCGGATCCTGGGGTGAGGTAACACACCGTGAGGTAACACGAGGCCGTAC
>JABJVP010000041.1:3242342-3252917 GCA_026770825.1 Brienomyrus longianalis | reverse complement strand
GATATGAAAAAACTAAAAATGCAAAAACTCTTATATTTTGCTTGGTTACTTATGGTTATGGTTAGGGCAGGGTGGGGTGGGGGTTAAGGTTGTCATAGTTAGCGTTAACATTTTTCCCATAGACATGAATGAGCGGACCCCATAAGGATAGGTATACCCTACATGTACGTGTGTGTGTGTGTGTGTGTGTATGTTTTCTGTGTGTGGGTGGATTATGTATGTATTACATAGTAAGGACTAAATGTCCCACAATATGATAAGTCTGTTACTTTGACATTGTAGGGACCGCAATATCAAAATTAGTATGGCAGATTTAAACCTGTGAAAAGGCAAAAATGACTTTTTTTTGTCGTTACTCTCCAGCTACATAAGGAAAAGGCTCATGTTTGCTCAGTAAAGTGCAGCAAACGTCAAGAAGTGTTTCTAGGGCCAGCTCATGTTACCGCGTTGGCATGTTCATGTATGTTTATGCTGTTGCATGTGTAAATAATGCACATTGTTTAGATGCTGTAATTTGACACGTAGCATGTGGCTTCTGTGAGACAGTGACAGATCGGGGGTCCGTCTCGACATGGGCAGCCACAGAGCTGGACGACTCTCGTGTTTTGAAGATGACCCCCAAAGCGAAGGTAACAGTGTCCGCTGCCTTTTAAACGGGAGTGCTGTCATTTAGGCCTAATGGTTCCCTAGGGGACAATTACTCGGGGCAATGTGTCTTCCTGAACCACCCCCCCCCCCCCATCCTGCCTCCACCCCACCTGCCAGAAAATGCGGAGACCAGGGGGGCAGGCGTGATGCGTGTGGATGTTCATTCTTGTCCCCCCGCTGAACGTCCTTATACGGGCTGCCTGCCTGATCTGCTGCCTCCCGTGGCTGATTTATGACCCTTCTTAACTGTGACTTAAGCACATTTACGAGGTGTTGGGTTGCTGGGAAGGAGAGTGCATGCACAGGAGGGGGTATTTCCATACCCCCAGGGTGCCGAGCTCACAGTGAGCACAGCTGCATAGATGGCCCTCATCGTGTCCTCCATGGCTGCCCCCGCGGGCTCTTGTGTGTCCCTGACAGTCCCCTGGATGGACCTGGCAGCCGAGGCACAGTTTCTGCAGAGCCAGTCGCAGCACCGCACAGTCAATGTGGAGCAAGACCACATCCCAATCACAGGACGATTAACATGTTTGTTATGTACTGTACTTGCGCCAATCACAGGACATTCAACATGTTTGATATGTACAAGCACCAATCACAGGATGTTTAACATGTTCGTCATGTACTCGCGCCAATCACAGGACGTTTAACATGTTCGTCATGTACTCGCGCCAATCACAGGACGTTTAACATGTTCGTTATGTATTCGCAGCAATCACAGGACGTTTAACATGTTCGATATGTACTCACACCAATCACAGGATGTTTAATATGTGTGATACGTACTTATGCCAATCATCATCACAGGATGTTTAATATGTTCAATATACACTCATACTGGAGCCTATTTTGTATCCTGAAGTCTGTTCAGCCCAATTTTTGGAGTGGAATCTGCTGATCTCCCTCACCATTCTGAAAGGCACCCAGATCCCAGCCGCTATGCAGCCCTGGCTGACTGCATCGTGAAGCCACATTGCAGAGCTTCTGAAAGACGTTTGGTCCCCCCACACAAGCGACAAGACCGTGGGACACTGGAGGCCGTGGTGATGAGAGAGGTCGCTCGTCGCTCGTCGCCCGCCTGCGGTACTGCCAGGTGTGCCCGAGACGACGCTGACTCCCCACTTCTGTCAGGGCTTTTCTGGGAACCACAGCTAAGGCGTCCGGGGTGGGGGGGGGCGGCTGGCGGTCGGGTCGTTGAGTCGGTTGCAGGCAGCTGTCCGCCTCACCGCAGGCTCATCTCAAATCTCTGTGCAAAAGCGGCACAGCTAAAGCATATGAGCAGCACAGCTAAAGCATATGAGCAGCACAGCTAGGGCAGAGGTTACAGCTCAGATTCAGCATTACCCTGTAATCCTTTATGTACAGCCTCCTGCCCTCAGCAATATTACACAGTTATGTCTCTCCCAGAAAGCACTGGCCATGATGCAGGGGACACCCTGGGCGAGACCCCCTAGATGGGACACCCTGGGCGAGACCCCCTGGATGGGACACCCCGGGAGAGACACCCTGGATGGGACACCCCGGGCGAGACCCCCTGGATGGGACACCCTGGGCGAGACACCCTGGATGGGACACCCTAGGCGGGTCTCCAGTCTATTTCAGGGCACAATCACAGTGACAGGGGCTGTTTTTAGATACCTAACTTTTGTGAATATGGTGTAGAGAGACTCCAGAGGATTACTACAGAAACACAAGGAGAACATGCAAAATCCGCACTCTTAAAAGTAACAAACGTAAAAGACATTTGCTGGTAAATAGAACTTGAAGAAAAACCTGTTTCTGAGATGACATGTGATGTTTGATGACATTCAAAGCATTTTAATGCACTTTGTGTATTAAAAGTATTTTTATGTTTGTAAATGAGTGGATGCTGCCGTGGTTTCAGGAGTTTCAGAAGCTCCCGTTGTTTCTCGTGGATGTAAGCGTTCATCTCCCAAGCTTTTCTCGGCACAGGAATAGAGTGGATGTGGAAGTAAAAGTTGACTTTCGACTCCTTAAGATAAGGCTGACATTTACTCAGGGAGACGGGGTTGGACTGCAAAGGGGTCACGACTCCTCTGTGGGACCCTGCGGAGTGGGCAACATTCAGCATCTAAACAATGTGCATTATTTACACATGCAACAGCATAAACATACATGAACATGCCAACAGCACTGGAACGTCACGATGCGTGTTCGGCTTCATCCGGGATGCCCCAGGTGTCACGACTCGGGGAGACACGGAGCGGGGAAACAGGAACTGGAGTCCAAAATCAGGGAACACGGGGTTTATTTAGAGACACGGGCAACATTAATGACCAGATGGGGGAAACAAACAGAAACGCAGACTAAATACATTGAACTAATGACAGCAACAGGAAACAGCTGGTGAACATGGGGAATCCACACGGGGTAGATGAGGGGGCGTGGCCACACGGGAGGAATGGACGAGCCGGTCATGACACCAGGCTGCAGGATGCAGGGAAACCATCAAGTAGTTGATTGGCCAGTTGCCTTTGGTACATCAGACCACGTCTGTGCTCATTGCCTGAGTCATATGACTTTAACTGACACAGGACGGCCCTCATTGTAAACACTGATATCCCAGTACAATGTTATAGTATCCAGGTGGGTAGAGGGTGGCCGGCCGATCCGAGGAGAAGCTCTGACTCTCCCGTTATTTTTCTCGTTTAGCTTGATGAGCCACCATACCACGCGATGCTGCTTCTGCGTGGCGCTCGATTCGGGGGCACCTCTCATTAATTCCATTTACTGCCGCCAGATTAAAGATGATACCGTAAAGTCTGAGATTTACTGCCGCTGTGACGGAGTAAGTGATAAAAGATGTTTACTGTCCCCCCTGTTCGCGTAAATCCCGCACGCGCGATCCTGACATTATCCATCTTCCATCTGCTTTTCCCAGTTCAGGGTCCCAGGGGGCCGGACCCTATCCTAGGAGGAACGCTGGTCCACAGCAGAACACACACACTCTCATGCTATGGGCAAGTTAGAGACCCCTGTTGATCGAGCTGTATGATTTTGGACCACTGGAGGGATCTCACACAAACACCGGGAGCCCGTGCAAACAACACTCATCCAGAGCGGTGGCTGGATTCGAATCCTCAACCATAGAGGGGGCCCATAACCCCCCCCCCGATTACTGTCATAAGCTCCTAAATTCCTGTCATGTGCCGAAGCGTCATACAAGCAGAAAGCACTTTGGCCCTTCAAGTGACGCAGAGATGGAGAAATAGAAGATGAGTGACGGCCTTTTTGGCACGTAAACACCCACAACAAATCATGTCATGTTCATCAGTGAGGGCAAGTCCCCCGCTACAGGAAAACGGGTGCAGGGCTGCCTGTCAGTCACAGAGGGAGGACTGGGCTGTGGGTGGGTGTCTGTCCCTTCTCCTCACAGACCTGCATCCAAAGCACGCCCACACCTACCTTGCCTGATGTAGCTCATAATTTTACATACTGGGTTTGTTAGACGTTTGCTAGACACCTTCCGACACCTAGAGTTGTTTTGACCAGCGGTTCCGGATCCTCTCCTGTTACACACCCAACCGTGTCAAACACCTGTTCTGTTCCACCATCAGATAATCTGACACCTGAAATCTGTGGGCCCTCCGGACGACACCATGATGCTCGGAACCGCATCACATATGCAATTTGCTGAGACGGCAGTGATTGATGAGGCCTGTGATCCTAGCAGCCATGGTATCCTAAGCTTGCTTCCTCTAGGCCAGTGTTTCCCAACCCAGCTCTTGGGACACACGGATAGTCCACGTTTTCGCTACCTGGAAGGGAGCAAAAATGTGGACCGGGTTGGGAAAGACTGATCTAGAGCTTCTTATTCTGCCGAGAAGTCTGGATGGTGTTAAACACACTGGAGAAGTAAAGCATGATCAGGACGTAGCTGGATCGGGATCTATGCGAGCCTGGTCTGCAAACTGTAGCAAGTCTAGCAGGTATAACCAATCTCCAGATTGTACAGCGAAGAATGAAGTAGCTGTATATATATTATTAGCAGACACTAGAACATGTCGGCTTTCTTAGCTTGCTGTTGGTGCAGGATGACCGCCTCCTCTCCTGCAGTTTTGTTGAGCTTAAGTTTATTCCGGTCATATTCCAGTGCACTGCATCTGCACAGGCTTCAGGTTTATCGCTCTGGATTACAGTATTCACAGCCTAAATATGTATCAATGAGAATGAGGCAGAATGAAAGGATGAAGATGGCCGGATTTCTGCAGCACCAAGCTCTTCACGAGATCGGCAGTGAGTGTAGACGTGTGGTTTTGTGTCGGGCCCGTGTTGCTGCTCTGAGGGACGTTATGATGTTCTGGCCATCGACATCCGAGTGGTGGGAGCTGTGAGCTGCACCGGTACTGTGAGAATGCCCTCAGTGACCCCGACCCCCATCCCAGAAGGCCGTGCTGCTGATCCTTTCTTTAACGCTTTTTGTATTGCAAAGTTTGATTTCTTACACCCACAAGCTATTTCCAGGTCAAATCCGCTGGAGTCCCCTAGTGATGTTTGTAGATCGATGCTCTGCTGGGTGCTTCCCGAGACAGGAAGTTCCTGCCTGGGCGATGTCATCCTCATTGGTGATGGGGGGACTACTTTACAGTCACACCTTGTATCAGGCCATGGTTAGCGGTTAGCTTGGTATCAGGACAGCTTCCACTCAGGCCACTGATGAACGAGTGCCCTAAGACTGTTTGCTTACGGAGCATGAACATCTTGGGCTGTACTGAACGCTGTTGCTTGGTTCCCGACATGCTTGTAATAATCTTATTTAGCAGCGACCTGTACAACTGATTTAACTTAACCAGTCTTTGCTTTCCCTACACTATGTGGGTCGTTGGTTGTTGACCGGGTAACCCTAAAGTGCACAAAAGGGACTTTAAATGAGTCGAGTTTCTCCTAGAAAGAGGACACAGGACTCCAACAATGCCATGCGTTTGTGCCACAGAAAAACCCTCGTCGATAGTCAGGGATTAGGAACCGTTTTCAAAAGAAAATCACACTATTTAACACTCATTTCAGCTTCCAGATGCTCAATTACAAGCAATGCTTATAAAATTGTATTTGTGCTAATGGTATGATGTCTGCTTTTAAAATCAACTGATACTTTAATTTAGTAGAAAAATACAAGCTGTGTAATTGGTAAGAATGATGTAATGGGATTACAGAATTACTTATATTGAGGAAATTCATCATAATTACTGTTCACGATAATTGCGGGGGCACAGGTGTGCCTGTGGGGGCAGAGGTCTGCCTGTCTCAGGGCACTGACAGGCCTGTGGAGCCCTGTAGGTGGGTAACCCCAATACTGCAACCAGAAGCATTCAAACTGGGTTAAAGGGTTGAGGAAATATTACTACTTTCTTTCTGAAATATCCCCCTTAATGTCATTGCGTCCGCAGTCAGCATGATGAAAAGGCCATGAGTGCAGCCCCCGGGGGTGACCTCCTGAGCTTTACGCCTTCCGGGTCGAAGGGCAGCACCACACGTGGCACGTCAGAACTATTCCTCTCCGTCATGTCAAATTCACGTCTTAATTTGCAGCCGCTCGTGTCCGCAGAGGGGGGAATCGCACGCGTCATACCTTAGCCAGTAGTGCCGGAACGTTTTCAAGCGTAAGTGTATTTACAAGAGAGGGCTAGCCTACACACATCCAAACCTCCAGAATCCCCGGCCCCCACCCCCTAACCCCACCCTCCAAATGCAACACACCTGGATCTTTGGACTTTTTGAAGTGTTCCGGTCTCGGCCCCCCCCTTCCAGTATGATCTGCCGCTGTGAATGTTTGTAGCCCCAGGGTGACGAGCGATGACTGGTCGCTACCCGATGGTGGCGTCAGAGGTCTGAAGTCGGGCAGAAGGTGGGGGGGGGATGGGGCCTTGGGAAATAAAACCCGCCCTCGCTGACTGCTCACGCTTGACTCAAATAGCAGCTGCTTCAAGGAAGAACCGCAGAAATGGGTAAGCAGGGAGTTTCTCGAGACTTCCTGTCCTTTCTCATAAGCTGAACCAGAGATCGCGGAAACAAAGGGCAGGGCACTGCTGTCCCCTGGCATGGAGGAGACCAGGCAAGGCCCAGAAAGCAGAGAGCAGGCATCCTGTCCTCGTCTTCCAGCTCAGCAGCACTAACCAGAATAAACAAACCACTCACTCCTCATTATACTGATCTTACTTACCGGTCGAAGGGGGAATTCTTTGATATCTCATCTCACCCAAATAATTCCGGTTTAATTTGTGGCTTAATTAGCATAATGTTGGATTTAAGGGATCAGTTATTTTCAACAGGGGTGTATGTGATCCTATGATAATCCGTATACAGCTGATATGTTACATGGATATTACACATGCATGTGTACATAAATTTTTTTGTGAAATTCAGATGTAGCAGTAATAGTATGAAAAATAATATACACGTATCTTCCAGGATTTACAGACCAGCCGCAAGACGCTTAGAAAGACGTAACTACACACATACGTAGCGTGGGACAGAGAACTATTATCAGAACCAGGGATTTTTTTCTTTCAAGAAGCTTTTTCTTTGTTTTTGGTTAAATTACTGATTTTTTCTGATTTCAGTCACCGTAATGGATCTCACTCCTCCGCAAAGCTCTCGCTGCAGCCTGAAGCTTACCCCCCCCCCTTTCTCTCTCTCTCTCTCTCTCTCTCTCGCTCTCTCTCTCTCTCTGTCTATTTCTTTCTCTGTCTCTTTGCTAATATTCCCCCTGTAGGTGGATCCCTCCCTCACAGCCCAAACTTCAGAGGAGACCCTGAGCAACGTCACACTGACCCGGGACGCTGAGCGCCACCGCCGATATCTGGCGGGGACCTCTCCCACCCTGCAGCCCGCGTCAGCGAGCCATCCGCACGCCCGTCCGCTTCGCACGGCGTGAGAAACAGAGGGCGCCTCAGGGGCTGGAAACTAGCGTGCACCCTCGCTCTCAGTCACGCGCTCAAACGCATGCGCACACGCACCGAAAATGCCTGGTACCTGCAGCACGCTCCGATTCTCACACTGAACAGAAATACGGTCACGGAGGCGCGTGCACACGTGCGCGCTCACACAGGCATGATCGCACTCAGCCGTACATTCACACTGTCACGCTACCTTGTAAAGATGGATATAAATTTATATAAAATATTTTACATTATTCTCACTCTCGTTTATTACCGTAGCATGGTACACTTACTATGAATCACAATTCATTCGGGTTTTCATAAAACCGTAATTAGTTTGAAGTATGTACATATAAGTCACATCGCTTT
Source organism: Brienomyrus longianalis (assembly GCA_026770825.1). Taxonomy (NCBI): domain Eukaryota; kingdom Metazoa; phylum Chordata; class Actinopteri; order Osteoglossiformes; family Mormyridae; genus Brienomyrus; species Brienomyrus longianalis. The sequence goes on along the minus strand of JABJVP010000041.1, from coordinate 3,245,001 downwards.
TGAGTTTCTTGAGAGTAATCTAGTCAAAAAGATGACTAGTTTCGCAGGAGGCAGTGTGATGTGAAAAAGGTATTCTCACTTACTCATCTGGATGTCAGTCCGTCACGAAGCCATGTCCATCACAGTGCAATGGCTATAAAGTTAATAATTGGCTATTCATTCGGGCTCTTCTAAAATTAACCAAACAAAGATTAGCGAACGGATGGGGAAATAACATCTGCTTCTTAACACTGCATAAAAGGGTGAAACTGTAAAAATCTCTGAAATAATTACTTCAGTATGAAGTATCTGCACACCACATATAACACAGTGACTTTAAAATAACTAATTACTGAATATTACAGTTTTACTGCAAAAAAGACAGCAGGTCGCGTTTTCTATTTTACAGTTACAGCTGTTATAAATAGTAAAAATAGCATTATGTTATTAATAAAATGTGAGCATCCGCGGTTGGATGGCGAAGTGAGCATCGTAACATCGGGCTGCAAAGAACATTCATCAAAGGGGATCCTTCAAAGAGCAACAGGATCGCCGAAATTAAGGGCCTGGGTCGATTTTAACAAATGCCCACGCTAAAACACCGTGGCAACAATGATAACTTATAACGGGTCTGGAAGCGGCGGTAACACTGGGGCATACCGACGTACCGGAGATGAAACACAAATCCCAAAATATATACAAGAGGAATGAAGGGCAAAGCGACTAATCACTGGTCACCTGACTCCAGTGGCCACGCCTCTGTGGTTATGCTGTGGAACGTTAGTAATTACTCCTGGTTTGGCTTTCTGCTTGAAAAAACTACAGTAACGGTAAAGGTTATTTTCACAGCGCGTCCAAGCACACAGACACACAAAAACCCACACGTACCGGTTCACTGCACATGCAGCAGTTTGCTGAAAACGAGTTAAATAATTAATCGGGACTCTGAGTGAGATCTGCCGGGTAAGCCTGCCCAAGCACGTCACTGTGAGACACACACACACACACACACACATACATGCGCGCGCAGTCAGTGGTGCACATGGACCACAAACACGCAGCATCACCACAGCATCACCCATCCCCTGCCTGCCTGCGCCCCAAAAGTACAAACATCATTTTATTACATTTGTTATTCTTTATTCCATTATTAATTTTAGAATGCATGATCCTGGTTACATAATAGTATATCCAGTTGGAGGGATATCTGCGATTGACAGCTGACATTAACCCCACCCACCCCAGTTTCCTTTCTCCCCTCCAATTGTGTGACTGCCGTTTTGAACTTGCTGTGCTGTGTCTCACAGCTGTTACACACATACAGGAGAGCTCCAGATCTCGCTTATTACATATCCGCTATAACTTTGGGCTGCCAGCTTCACTGTTGCTGATTCTGGATCTGCTATATGCCACCACCCTAAATGCCACTTAAAACAAGAATGCAGCAACATCTGACGAATGGTTGCGTTTCTGAGATGCCCCGAATAGGCAAACGCTGGTATTACAGAGGAATAAGCAGATCGGTACATGTTAGGCTCCTAATAGGTGTAAATGCAGCTCATACAGTCAGCCAGAAAGTGGTAGATTCTGGACACTAGAACGCACTAGACTGACTGGGCTAGGATGACCTATTTTTAAGCTCACACATATTAAAATTGCATTTAAAAACTTATGTGGGTTAGGTGACGGACAGTACTTATCAGCTCAGTGAAACAACCACTCTCTAGTGGAGAAATTCGCCAGGGGCTGTAGTAGCTAGTTATTATCCCAGGATTGTCTGTGTTGGAGCACAGATACCATTTTTGACCTAATGTGTTTGGTGTAGGTAACTGCAGCAACAGTCAAATGTTTGGACAGGCCAGAGTCATGACCTGGCCACCTGACCTAAACACAGCAGAGATGGTTTTGGAGACCTGAGAGTGAAGGAATAGTGGCCAATGGGTGCTCAGAATATGTGGGACCTCCTTCAAGACAGTTGGAGAAGCATCCCAGGACGCCACCTCATGAAATGGACATTTGTGACCAACTGTCATCTGAGCTATATACATGTATACAGTGAGAAGGAACGATGTGGCACCAGTTTATACAGTTAGCAATAATAAAGGCACATACAATGGAAAGAAATGTAAATAATTCTAATAAAGACTCTCACCAGGAATTTAAGAAAAATGTGCAGTTTAGTGCTGAGGATATTTTAACATACAGGAGTCATGCAAATGTTGTATTCAGCAGCTAGAGTGGAGGGCAGGTTTAATAAACTGGTGTGTAAAGGTGCAAAGTGCATAAACAAGGTCAGGTGAGAGTTCAAGTGTGTGGGGGAGAGAATAGGGGCAGGTAGTGTGTTCAGGAGTCTGATGGCTTGTGGGAAGAAGTTCTCACACAGTGTAGCCGAGCAGGCTTTAATGTTATGATGCCAGACGGGAACAGCACGAGGAGTCTGTGTGAGGAGTCTGTGCGAGGGATGTGAGGAGTCTGTGTGAGGAGTCTGTGTGAGGGATGTGAGGAGTCCGTGTGAGGGATGTGAGGAGTCCATGTGAAGGATGTGAGGAGTCCATGTGAGGAGTTTGTGTGAGGAGTCTGTGTGAGGACACTGTGAGGAGTCCGTGTGAGGAGTCTGTGTGAGGGATGTGAGGAGTCCGTGTGAGGGATGTGAGGAGTCCATGTGAAGGATGTGAGGAGT
>JABJVP010000041.1:3204383-3220861 GCA_026770825.1 Brienomyrus longianalis | reverse complement strand
TGTCCCCTGTGAGTGACTGTGTGTGACAGTGTCCTCTGTGAGTGACTGTGTGTGACAGTGTCCCCTCTGAGTGACTGCGTGTGACAGTGTCCCCTGTGAGTGACTGCGTGTGACAGTGTCCCCTGTGATGGCCTGGCCTACCACAGAGGGTGTCCCCTGCCTTGTGCACAGTGCCTGCTGGGAAAGTCCCGAGGCTTCATAAGGCCTAATAAGCAATGGATCTGTGATACTCATTCCTGGTCACAGCATGTACAGTTGTAGTTCATTTCATAAGCAAGTAGTCACAGAAGGACAAATCGGAAATTACATTCACAGTTCCAGACAATTAAATTCATTTCCATTGTTCCTTCCATTTTGTTAATTACCTTTTGTTGTTTACTAATCATGAAGTATTTTTCAATTTGACACATTTCCATGACCAGCCTCCAGATTCTAAAAATCTGTGCCAGTTTCACATAAAGCTCATTTGAAGTTCAGTTCAATTCCATTAAATTACATTCATTTTTATATAGTACCCCTCCCAAAAAAGGGTGGCCTGTGCAGCAGTACCAGGATTTAACAAGAGCAGTGAAAACCAGAGCTGTTACCATGATTAGTCATAGCCAGAGTAATAATTGTTATTTAATTAACTATGTGAATTAATCTCGGAACACGTTCCCAGTCTAACATGCCTGTTGCTCTCAATGTTCCTGATTGAAATGGTGAACCTTCCCAATCCCAAAAGGTTATGATGCATCAGTACTGTAAGTAGTTTCAGGCCTAATGGATTATAGTACAGATAGCAGGCTTTTGACTGTAAAAGGAAAAGGCTGTATTTTGGTTTATACTAATATAGATGTATTCTGTTTCCATTTTACTCTACATGTCAAAGAACTTATTGTGTAGTCCTTTCAGTAAATGCCCACCTAGACTCATAGAAAACGATCAAAATTATTAACTTTTTGGATTGAAACCTTGGAACAGTGAGGCGTCGCATGAAAAAAAAGTGAGGTGCAGTGACCAGTCACACCAGCAGTTATTGCTGAAGAAGCTTCCAGATGTCAGAGAATCAGAGGCAGTGATGAAACTCCGGAGGTAATTTGCTCTGTTAATTCATGCCTGAATATTTCTGAGGTTCACGAGATTTATTGTACAAATGAACTTTTTGATAGCAACACATCCTGTTCTTTCTACCTCAACTGTGGCACAGCACTGGTGATTTGGCACCTACGAAAGTCTGGTCTGATTAATAATCAAAGTTCAGAGAGCCAGGGGTGCAGTGACACCTAACTCGGTCACCTCACAGCACTGGAGACCAGTTTGCATGTTCACCTTGTGTCATTGTGGGGTTTTCTCTGGTTTCCCCACAGTCCAAAAACATGCTGAAGTGAACTGAAGTTGCCATGATGCTGGTATGGGTGAATGGTATGTTCCCTGTGGTGGGCTGGTGCCCCGTCCTGGGTTATTCTCTGCCTTGCACCCATTGTTTCTGGGATAGGCTCCGGACCCCTGTGACCATGTGTCAGACAAGTGCTATAGTAGAAGTTCAGATTGTGCTAGTTGCCATGTCTACAGGAGGAGGGGCTGTAGTTCGGTATAGAAAGTGTGAGTTCAGAAAGGAGCTTTAACTTTTGGTGGAGGGAGAAGGTTTGGCTTTGATTAGAGCAGTATGAAGACCAGCCAGTAGTGTTGTTTTAAACCTCCAGGGTTGTGGGTTTGAAGCCCAATGTATTCCTGTGTATACAGAGAGTGGCTCTGGGGTAGGAATGCCATTGTGAGTATTTTATTAACAAAAGAACCACTTGGCTTAGTGCTGAACAGGGGATAATTGAGAGACAGAGAGGCTGGGAACCAAAATAAAAACAGGGGCAAAGGCCAAGACTAGGAACACAGCCAGGTACTAACGCTTCTGTAAAACGCTTTGGGTACCTTGAAAAGCACAATAAATGCAATATTCATTCATTCATTCATTCATTCACTCATTCAGGAAGACAGCCAGAGTCTAAACAAGGAACTAGAAGTGATGGCTAGGGACTTGGAAGACGGCCAGGGACTAAACAAGGAATTAGACATGAGGACAAGGGACTAGGAACAAGGACAGGGACTAGAAATGAGGTCTTCTTTGAAAGAGTAGGGGTGCTACAATGAAGTCCTGGCTAAAATTGCCCACTGTGGCCCTATCAAATGTGGCCTCCTAACCATCCTCTACATCTAATTGATGAATTCCCTCCTGCTCCTTCACCACCTTAGCTGCTGTGTGGTGAGCAGAATAGCTGCTGTGCATCTAGATGGATGCTACACAGTTGATGTGGCTCTCCATTGCTTCTGTAACGTGCTTTGGGTGTCTTGAAAAGCATTATATAAATGCAATGTTCATTCATTCCCCAGCCAGAGTCTAAACAAGGAACTAGAAATGAGAGCTAGGGACTAGGAACTTGTGAGTTCAGAAAGGAACTAGAAATGACGCCTAGGGACTAGGATACCAAGCAGGTGTTTTGACAATATTAATAGTCAAACAGATTTTAGGGTCAGAATTGCAGTGATTGACAGTGCTGGAACCCTGGCATTTATGTTACAAAAAGAGTTGTTTTGTTCTGTGACAGACTGGGTTCGAGGAGCTAGACTCCTCCACTGAATAAGTGGTCAGGTGAGCAGGTGACCACCCACAGATGGTCCATTTCACAAAATCTACAATATGTTGCAGCTCATATTTTACAAGTTGGACTACAGCATGTTCCTCTGAATTTTTAACCATATCAGTAAATCCAGTTTTGCACATATAAGAACATAAACTTCACAACCACAAAAAAACATAATTCATACATTTAAATATTAATTTTTAGTATGACATTGTTTTTTTCCCAGAATATTTCTTTTATTTCTGTACTGCCCACTTTAAAACTATGTCTACACTGTCCTTACTTTCTTTGCACTGTGTGTCACCATAACACTGTCTGCATGGCACTATGCATACGATCATCTGTGCACTCTGTCCTTCTTACTGCATCCACCAGAATGTCCCCTGAGATCCAAGTAATCGCAACCTTAACCTTGATAGGCCGACAATAAGCTAGCTTTTGCCTTTTGAGCCCTTATTGATCTCATGGTCATACCCTATAAGGTGCTTTTTTATGAAATATATAGGGAAAAACTGTGGTTTACTGTGTCTGTTCGAACAATCGGGTGTTTTCAGATATTTTTCCAATAATGCAGAATTATCTTGGAGCAATATGTTTTATAGTAATAACAAAAACTGAAAAATCGCAAATAATTAGATAATTAAAAGAGAATACTGCAAGGTTTGGGAAAATTATTGTATAAATCTTGTATAACTGCTATATAACCCTCTCTCTATATACGTATGTGTGTGTGCATGTGTGTCTATAGATATAGATATACAGTTGTGGAATAAATTAAGAGACCAATGTTTAGTTTTAAACAAATCTGCATTTTAAAATCCTGGTTTAATGGTGGTTCTGCTGCCTGAAGGCTACGCTGAGCAGCAGAACACAAGATAAAGCAGGAGACACCGGGATTGACCACAAACCCACCGGACAGAGGGAGGAAGAGACTTTCTAATGGCATAGATGACCGCTAGCTTATCCGGCAGTGCCTCATGAATCGGAGGATGACCTCAAGTGACCTTTAAAAGGAGTGGGAAACAGTAAGTGCAGGTGTGAGGTGCACTGCTAGGACAGTTCATATCAGGCTCCTGGAAGCAGGACTGAAGTCCCACAAAGCAGGGAAGAAGCCCTTCATCACTGAGAAGCAGTGTATTATAGTATATTATTATAGTATTATAGTACATTATTATAGTATTATACTATAGTATTCTGTTCATGATCTCAGGACAGCAACCTTCTAAGGATCTCATTGCTATCACTCTATATTGTCTCTGTCATTATTACTTACTGTTTACACTGTAATGCTTTCATCGCACAAGGCACTTTAACTTTATAACTGCATGTTGCACATCTGTAAATCTGTTCAAATCTATATTATATTCAGTTCAATTTTTTAAATATATATTGCTTTTTTTCATATCCCTTTTAATCGTATTCTTGCTTAAATTATTCTGATGTTGCATAGTCGAAAGAGCGGTTCAGGATATATGTCACTGCATCTTGTATAACTATGCAAGTGACAAATATAGAACCTTGAGTCTTACTGTTAAGCCAAAGGTCTTTTTCGAATCTTTTTTTTGGGGGGGGGGGGCACACTGCAAACTATATCGCATAAAACCGAGTCGCTCTTACACGGAATAACTTTGCCGCATGATCATGCGTAAGTGTGAAAGCGGTAAAATAATTGCGTCCCACGTGGCTGCTCTCACACGCAAGCAGTGCGGCTGATCACCATTCCAGCTCCTCGGTACAGGTATCCATCTCCTCCTTTGGAGCATGAGCCGTGTTTCTGATATTTGAAGTATCACTGAAATATCATTGAACCATTATTTCCGCCATTAAAATGAGATAACAATACAAGTAGTGATAACGACCGGTCCATTTTAAACATGCCGCTTAGCATACTATTTAACGCGCAGTTTCTGGTGGGGGAGGGTTTAACGAACGGGCCGACTGAAAACTGCCCAGTCTCGTTGTTTTTATGCTATAGAAAACCACGAATTTCCCAGCACCCAATATTTGCAAATTATACTCAGTTTTGCCGGCTCTGCAGATCGTTTTGACAGCACTGCCGTGGAAATGTTTATAAAAAAACGCAAAGTCTAATAGTATTCAAAGTTATTTACTACAAATGTAAATCACATCGTACAATAAATGGAATTGCAACATGGAAGCAATCAAAGTACATGTAGGTTAGTCTATTATGTAATTTCAGAACGATGACTGAGATAAAGAGAGCTGTAAACAGACATCAGCCGTATTAAATAGTTGTAATGACACAGGCACATTAAAGAATCAAATTTAAAAATGCAAATGATTTTTCAAGTAAACAGGGGCATTGCATGAAAAAATATGTTAGTATAACTGACACTGGTGTGAAGCTATGAATCCTAATGTTTACATAGGCCTATGTATGGATGTTTTACTAAACAGAAGCAGGATTTATGTATGTGTATGCCAGAGCAAAATAAAAAAAAAAACACACCATGCCTTTGGTTTCCGTAAACGTTCTTATATGTTTTGAATTTATTGTGGCAAAAAATAAAAACTTTCCTTCAACAGACAAAGGCGTAGCGGCGACGACCAACGTGACTTTTTCTGACGCCGCTTCTGAGTAGCTCAGTGTTACCTGGCGACATGCTGGCTGAGAAATAATAAATGTCTGTGAAGTCAAAACAGAAAAGCATTTGGCAATTTTGATTAACAGACGATCTCCTGGCTGATGACCACGTCAATTAAATGGAATTTAGCATCGAATTCTGCTTCTAACTGTAAGAATAATGGGATGTTCTACACACCCTATAAAACCTTTAAGGAATTTTACACGTCCCGTAAAATATTCTGGTGTATTCTGCGTTAATAATACAGATGGACGCTACTGGGCTTCTTTCTTCTACCGTAGTACCTTCAGACGTGCTGCCTCGTCGCTCAGTTCCATTAACGGATTCCTTGTTGCTTTTTATAACTTCACGTGTGATGCTGCACACCGGAATAGCTATAATCTCTTGCTTAGCCTGTCTTGCAGCTTCTGCATGGATCTACTTTCTCCTCAGATCGCTTGGTCTCAGGTAAAGGAGCATCAGTGAAAATCCCGCCATATTAATTTATATAGACAGATGTAAACAGATTTCCCACTGAATAATATTTTTGACTATGGTCTAACCACTTATCTTTTATAATTGCGGAAGAAGGTGAAAGAATTTTGCTTCCGTTTCCCTATGTTTTTCTTTTAAAAAAACATTTTACTTTTTCCGTGTTTGACTGTAGTTTTAATGTATTTCATATACTCTCTTGCTGGTTATTGTGCAATTTCTAATTCTCACATTACATTAAAACTTGAGTGACCGTTGTGGTCTTTATCTGCCAATTAAATAGTAGGTAGAGCCTACTATTTAGAGTTTTTAAATGAGTAAAACGAATTGCATGCCGTCATTATTTGGCTTTATTGTGCATTGTCATATACATTATTGTGTGGAGATGTGACAATATTATATAGGCTAATACCATTTTTATCAGTTAAAATCACGCTTTTAAATAAAAAATAAATAAAAATTCAATATCACCACGTTGTCACTAAAATGAGTTTTACTTGAACATTTTATCTGCGACAACATCGAATTTACCCCAAAACATACAAGGAGCAAGGATCTTTTAATAATAAAACGCACGAACGTACTTTTATAAATGTACCCTATTAAGGCCATGGAAGCAGCGGCAGCAGAATAATCTAGTAAATGACTAAAAGATCAACTTCCATTGTAATCCTCTGTTAACTTTTTACCAGAATTAAGTTTCCAGGGTGCCTGCCTGTGTACCGGAGTTACACATTAGCGCGGCGTTCAGACAGTCGCTCAATATTTCTCATGAGAACATTCCGCTCTGGGAAAGTCAGTTTGGTATTTGAATAGTACAAAGGAACCGCGTCTTTTTGATTGGCCACGGGGCGCACCAGTGGGCGGAGCAGGAACGTCAATCTTAGACTAGCACGGCTTCCTATTGGTGCAGGGCGTTGTGGGCCGAAACCTTCACGAAATATATCTCGTCCGCTAAGCTGCTGAAGCCGTTGATTCCTTGCTTGCATGCGGGAGGTTTGGGGCAGCTGTGCTTCAATGTTTCTCTATAGACTTCTCACTGGTCCTCGCTCCGAAGCAGACACAGTGATTTCACGTAAAAGGGAGTCCCGTTTCTTGGTAAGGGAAGAGGGAGAACACAAGCACGGCAGTCCGTGACCGACGCCATGGAGTGCGCGGTGGACGCACAGAGTCTGATTTCGATCTCTTTGCGGAAAATCCACAACTCCAGAACGCAGCGAGGAGGCATCAAGCTGCACAAGAACCTGCTGGTCTCGTACGTGCTGAGGAACGCCAGGCAGCTGTACATGAGCGAGAAGTACGCGGAGATCTACAGGATGCAGCAGTACGAGGAGGTGATGACGGTGTGCAACGAGATCCAGGAGTTGGACCCGCTTGATCTCGCCGAGGACGGTGAGGGGGGCTGCGTTAGCAGTGCTGGGGGCGAACCGGCGAGCCTCTGCGGCGCGCTGCATCCAGCGGCGGCTCCGACGCCGGTTCAGGCGGCGCCAGGCTGCGCTGCGCTCCATGGCGAAGAGGCGTGCAAGGAGCAGGACTTCTACCGGAGCTGCTGCGCCGAGCCCTACCCCTTACCCAGCTGCGACTTCTCCCCAGCCGGTGCCCACTGCAACAAGACAACGGTTCTTGACCTGGACACGCATGTAGTGACCACGGTGGAGAACGGGTACCTGCACCAGGACTGCTGCGCTCCTCCGCAGCCGTGCTGCCAGGGCGCGCCGGCGCTCGCCAAGAAGCGCAAGGCGGACTTCGCGTACTGCGCCGAGGAGCTGCCGGACTTCGTGCAATGCAAGAAGGCGAGGTCCGACGACTTTACCTGTCCGACCTCCGAGCAGCTGGACTCCTCTAGCATTTCCAACCTGATCTCCATCTTCGGCTCGGGCTTTACGGAGCTGGTGAACCGGCAGGCGGACTTTGAGCAGTCCCTGAACGGACAGTTCTGCAGCAAGCAGGTCCTGGCGAGCCTTGGAGCGTGGACAAGAGCCATCGTGGCGTTTTGACTCCATGGCGTGTTAGTAGAAAAATAGTTAATGAAATTGTACAGAATTTAAGAGAAATCGGTTTTATTTTTGCAAGAAGAGTACCTAGGCTATTTAAATATTTGAGCAGGTTTTGTCTGTTTCATTACCGTTTGAGATATTTGAGGGGGTGTTGGTGGTGCCACATGTGATGTGTAGGCTTTTCCTTTACATCTAAAATGCTAACTTCAAAGATTTCACGGCAATTTCAATGCTCATTAATGTCATTCCCGTTTAACAAACTCCAGTTTCGTTGCCTTAAACTCAACGCATACTGCTGGCTAGATGTGTCGCTACACATTTTTTTTAAGTGACTGAATGTTTCACTCATTAAGTTTGCCTTCGTGGAAGGAATAAAAACGTTGACACCGTTTCGTACTAGAACACTACGACAATGAATGGATATTTAAAATATCGGTTTAAATGGGAAAAGTCGTTCTGCGTCTTGCTCAGACACCAGTGCTATTTATTTTTTTGTTGTAGCTTTTTCTTTATACACTAAAGGGTAATTATTTAGAGCAACGCATATAGCCTAGCTATATATTGGCGCTTTTAACTTTTATTCGTTTTTTTTCTCCTGTTATTCGTGTTAACGTGAGCATCAAAAGTATACTCTGGGTTTTAGTTTTATCCAGACAACAGTGTAACGGGAATCTTGGCACATCCTGACGATGTGACCGCAACGTAGTCGAAGTATTCGCTAAAAAGTGAATGTGGGAAATTTTCTTTCTCCAGTGAAACTGTACTGTGTATGTATTTTTGTTTTTCATGATTCGTTCTCTTGTGGTCTTGACTGGGGTGCAGTGTGTTGTCAGAGAGTGGGACTTGTAGTCATCTTGTGTCAATTTTCCCATCAACCTTTAGATTGGAGTAATTACTTTTAACTACAACTCCCAGAATGCAAACAGTACATAATTTGATCCATCCTTAGGTTTTAATAGCAATTTGGACTGCTGAGCGTCACTTTGTTTTTTTTTTTTTTATTTTCCCGGACTTTTACTGCAATTTGCTGTCTGATACTTCACGGTAATTCACTATGCCAGCATTGGTTTCGTGGGTTTTAAGGTTTCTATTATTCTGACCTTTTGTTTTAAAAAGGCAGTTTGTGATTTCGCCATGCACCCTCTCAGTATAAGCACTATGTGTATCCAAATAAAAACCTTTTTCATTCTCCATATTCTTGTGATCATTTCTGTTCTCACGAAACTGATACAGGATAAAATGAGTAAAAGTTGATAACGTTAACACCACTTAAATATTAATAGCTAGAGGCAGTTCTTGCTTTCTTATGTCAATATGTGGTAGGCCTTAAGATCGCAAAGGTGCGATATCTCCGGAATTAGCATGAAAGGCAGTCTCTGCATCTTTGGGAAGCCATTCTTAAGCCGACCGTCCCGGAGTGGGAACTCTTGAAGCCTCTCACAGTAACTAGATAATGCTGGTTCTTGCTGATTCAGAAAGGCAAGGATTTTTTTTTATCGATCACACCAAGCTAAGCGGATCCCAGAATAGTGCCAAGTTAAGAAGTCGCACATTTTAACTTTTGACACAGCTGATAATGATCCATACCAGAATGTCACAGTCTGAGATTTTACTCTGACTAAAATATGTTCATTCTATTCGTTATTGCAATAGATCGACTAGCGAACACCCTAACTAGAAGATTAAGTTTAAACTTCGCAGTAAATCATTGTGCCCACTATTTTACTGGTACCAGTAAGTAAACACTAACTTTGACCATAGTACAGATGTGTACATATTTCTATTTCTGTGACATGCGCAGAAATGCATTTACTCTTTCTGATGGGTACATTGTCAAATAACTTTAAACTGCAGGCGCACCTCAATGATAGTACTTTACCAGAAATTATAATCATGTCGTTTTTAACAATCCCTTAATATCCACGATTAGTCAAATGGGATCGCGAATATTGCATATTATAATGCCTTTCATCGTCTTGGATTTTTTCACGTCCAATACCACTAGATGCAGTGTATGTCTGCGCCTTATTTCGCATAGTCCAAAACAGCGCGCCGCTCACTTTCCTTTCTTGGCAGCACTTTCGGTTTATCTCTGCTACATGCCACTTGGTGGTGTTCTTCAAAATCAATGAATGAAGGTGGTATTAAAAAGCCCGTGAGCAGCAGCGCACGCTGACCTCGGCCATGCGCTTCCCCGCGTCTCCCGATCCCCTCCCGTCTTTTCCGCTTAGCTGCCCGAAACCTCCAGCGAATCACGACGAGATGCTGCAGGTCGTTTAGCTGAAATCGCTAATCGCCAATAGATCATTTCAGAGGTTCGATGTGCGTTATTTCTGTTTGTTTATGTTCAACATATTCATCAGTAAATATGCGCGGTGAATTTTCCTTCCGCTTTTTGGTGTCATTATTTGCACAAAAATCAACCAATGGATTTACGAGTTAAAATAAAATGTGTTGAAATTTAAATATAACCTAATATTTTAACATGTTAAATAAATCTATTGTGAATGAGTTACAGTCTTTGGTTGTATATATATATATATTTTTTTTTTTTTTCTCGGAGCGACTAAAAACATACTTTCCTAGCCGAATTTTATTCTAAATAATCTTATAATTTTATTCATGTACCAGGTATCGTGTATTCGTCTTTCACTATAATTGTTTTTAAAGAACATTTCGCTCCATACCAAATATAAGCTAAAACGTCCCAGTTTTTCTGTTCTGAGTGGATTGGGGACTGATCCGGTTGGTGGACAGAGAGTGCCTCCTAGCGGCCACCATAAGAAATAGCATACGTCATAAAATTAGGTTGCAGCGCAATTTGCGTACTATGTTCGCATGACTTGAAAAACTGGAGTCGTTAAAAATGAAGATACAAATAGCAAATGAGAACATCTATATAGTCAATATGAACAGATGATGTTACACGGACAATGCTTCTAACCACGTTAGTCAGGTTGTAAGTTAACATTTATTCGCTGCATCTGTCTTCAGTGCGGTCTTGCTTACCCCATGAGGTTAGAACATGGGAAAGAGGGAGGAATGCTGAACTCCTTACGTAATCAAAGATGAGTCTGCATGCACCACTGTTTAAAATAAGTGAACAAAGAAATAGTTTATTCACTACAAACTTGACAACGATCTATGCTAATGAGATCCAAGAGGTAGGCCTACACGATGCAAGTAATTATGGGCTTTGTACGGATGTTTATCTTCTAAGCTCTTGTCTTTTTTTAATCACATTGTCCAGTGACTAGGAGACAAGCCCCATAAACGGCACAGATACCAGACCTGCTTTCCTGAATCACAGAAGCAGAGCTTGGCTTCTGAGGTCTGATCCAATGGCTTGAAGACACACGCAGTGCGTTAGTTGACCCCGGATGACCTGGGTAGTCTACGTGCTGCATTACCGTATGAAGTATATAATTTCACCGCTTAATCTGTTTTCACATTTACCGTTGTAGGCATCTAGGCCTGCGTGTAAAAAAAAAAAAACCTAATACTTAACTTAGGCCAAAAACAAATACAAATTCCATTATTGTGCTTATTATTCTGAATTGTAATGGGTGTGAGTTTACAATTAAGTGCATATGTAGTGAATTTTACATTTCAGAGGCACCGCAGAATTGCGGCAAATCAAGGATTAGGAACGTATGAGCACGGGAGATCGCCCCTCTCCTTCATTTGCAAATGTCACGTGACAGGAACAGAGGGCCGACGCAAGACAAACGATTGAGGTGTTACGACCAAATTTAAAAATAGAGCTGATTTGCAATGGGCATGTATTTTATTCCAAGTCAATTCAAATCAGGATAGAAATGTCACCGTCGATGTCAGCATCATCTACAGAAGGCATGATATCCGTTAGACACCTTAACAACATTTCATGCCTAAATATTCACTGGACATTGTCGTCTACTGACATAAAACTTGGGACTTAAAGATTCAGGACAGATTTTGTGTGGACTACCCTAATACTATAAAAGTCCCAAATCGGTATGTCTGACGCAGCTCAGACGATTTAGGCTCAATTAGGGCCCCAATATGAAAGAGCACTAGTTACATTTGTAGTTATGTCCACTTTGTTCTGTGAAGTGGGTTTACAAACCCGGCACACAGTCACATCCCATGTGTACGCCGCGGCTTGTCTGCTCCGGGTGCCCTTGATTGACAGCAATTCTTTTTCATACACAAACAATATCTTTATTGAGACTTTTTCCAGCTTATGTACAATTTTCAATAACGTAAATGCATTGAAGAATCAATGTTCTTTACTACCCAAAGAGTCTTAGCCAAGCAATGTTTGGATGGCACGCTTACCGCGGGCATCGCCACACTGTGCCGTCAGTGGATGAAACTAGCTCTGTTCAGGCAGACTGACTACAGGAATACATAGTAAAATCGGATTTACTTTTTAATTCCGTTTACTTACATTATTTTACTCCCACGCTGTCAGGATTTTTATATAAATAAATAGGTACACAGGTAAAAACAGCACTTCTGCTAATCCACACATTCAAACTGGCACACAGAATGTGATTGATCTTGGAGGGGAAATAAAAAAACTAGAGATTTGGTGGTGGGGGGCGTAAAGTGAAAATGAGGTTTTACTGTACATAGATTCCTAAGGGCTGAAATGTCCCCCTCCCTCCACAATTTTTGGCCACCTCCACCCGGCTCCTCTGACCCAGACGCAGACCCAGACTCATGGCTTCATGGGTTGAATGGAGAGCAGGCTGCCGAATTTGAAGTGCTGGATGACGGGGAACTTCTCCAGACACTGGGGGGAGAAGAGGACAGAGCGGTCACATGGTTGGAGGCTTGGTCTTGCTCTCTCAAATACAGAGATGTAGACAGACACCTGAGTAGGAACAGGTCAGGGAGCCACAAAGGAACAGGCAGACTAACTCTGCATGAAATGTGTCACTCAGCTGCAGGACCGAGGACGGCATATTTGTGGAACATTCTAAAGCAGGGGAGGCCAGTCCTACCCAGAAAGGCCAATAATGTGGGGTGCTTTTTATTGCATCTCCCTACTTAGAGCACTGATTGGCTGAAGAGTCCTCACACCTGGGTTTGAGCAGGTCACACAAAGCTGCTCCCCAAAGCCTGCACTACAAACTGGCCCTTTGCGGATCAGATTGCCCACCTCTGGTCTACAGCCTACAAGAATAAGAATTATACTTAGCCAACTAGCTAACATCATTTAGCAACTGAACCCTGTGTGTCACAAATAAGTGTTTGACACAGAGCTGGGTGACGGTTCATATACGGGTTAATCATCTCAAAATGTACAATTTAGTGAAAATGTGCAAAAATGCCACAGAGAATGGAGAAAAATGCAAAACAACCAGGAGTACAGGGAACCGAGGGAGGGGGAAATAAAGGCTTAGAGACAGAGTGAGAGACTGTTTGTCTCAGACCCAAAGGACGTGAGGGTATGAACTGTGTGTGTGCAGGAAGCGGGGGGTGGGGTGGGGGGGCTAACGGTTTTCTGGAAGGGCCTCAGGATGTGGGTCCCGGAACAGGAGGTGGGGTCTGCATCTCTACTACTTAACCCTTCTCTGCCTGGTTCGGCCAAAGCCTCCATCATCTCATCCCTGCCATACTGGGTGGAGGAGTAGGGGAACGTCATAACAATTAGGACATTCGGTCTTTATCACACAGCTCTAACAGTTACAGAATAAATAAAATGTTTTTGTTCCAGACATTTGTCTGCAACAAAACGGAAAGTACAGATTCATCCATTCATATGCATTCATTCACAGGAGGGTCTGCAGTCTGTTCCAGGCAGCAAGGGAGACAAGGTGGTGGTACCTGCTAAGCAGGAAGCCGATCCATGGCAGAGTGAGCACATGTCCGCGCACGCACACACGCGCACGCACACACACTTTGGGGGATTGAGAGACGCCAATTCACCTAACTGCATACATCTGGACCGTGAGGGAGACTCACAAGAGAGAGATGAAGAGCATATAAACTGCAAAGCCACAAATCACGGTGGAATTCAAACCCCAAATCAGTGGGCATGCGGCTACAGTACCAGTCAGTAAGCTGTCCTGTGATCTCATGCTAGCAAACTAGCACTAGCATTTGCACAAATAAAGCAAGAGCGTACAGGCAGAAGAGTCACCTCACGGGGGCAGCTTCAGCAACGTACCGAAAGCCTTTTCGGAAGCAGCAGCCCCACATCTGACTAAGAAATAAGGGTTTGGACTCACTGTAAAATACTCAGCCCACAGTGCAAGTCACAAAAGGCACGAAACTTCTGATTAAACATTGATTAAACCATTTACAGAAGCCGATTAAATAGTAATGCATTTCACATGGAGCCAAAGAAAAGACGCAGCCTTAAGTCAAGACAAAAAACAACAGCAGGCGACAGACGATGGATGTGTATTTGAAGTCAGGCCAAAAAC
The DNA here is from genome assembly GCA_026770825.1 of Brienomyrus longianalis. Taxonomy (NCBI): domain Eukaryota; kingdom Metazoa; phylum Chordata; class Actinopteri; order Osteoglossiformes; family Mormyridae; genus Brienomyrus; species Brienomyrus longianalis. The sequence goes on along the minus strand of JABJVP010000041.1, from coordinate 3,206,750 downwards.
AGCCCACAGACCATATTATCTGGCCTAAACGGACCTGTCAGTCAGCCCACACGCTGGCAGGCTACCAATAGTGAGGGTAGCGAGAGGGCAGAGCCACCAGCTAACAGAGGAAGCACTGACTAAACAGGACTCACACAGCCAGTCACACTCTTACACAAGGCCCGGTGCTCAGGTCAATTATATGTAAAGCTGCACATATGTGCCTTAACATGCGATTCTTTTAACCCTGGGAGACCATGCACTGCACCTATTTAAACAGTTAATACGATCATTTCCTGGACAAATTCCTGTTTAAGAGTCTTGCTTTGGGCTACTGCAAGACCGTCAGCTGCTCGACCGGAAACTGAGAGGTGCACATCCTGCATGCAGTATGTTAATAATCGACAGCTGTCCATGAAGCTGAACGTTTTACGGGGTCAAGCATGTGGTTCCGGGGTTCACCAGCTGGGGGGGGGGGGCATCTATCATGATTTGCAGCCCCTCAGGTCCCACATCACGCCACTACCCTTACCTCAGCTTTGTACATTCTGATGAGTCCCTGATTGACTTTGGACCAGGTGGGCACTGCGCTGATGTTCCACAGCTGGTTTGAGTGCTCTGCAAATGGGCCAGTTTTCATCTGCAGGGAGACATGTGAGGGCTGTACTCATTTGGAGGAGGGGGTGGGTTACAAGCGTGTGCATACAGCTGCAGAATCTCCTCCCAAAGACCCACAGAAACCCACCCCGGCTTCCTTCAGGTGTTACCAATGAAAAGGACATTATAGCAGAGCATATGATCCACCATGTCCACAGTGCATACCTGCATCTGCCTTTGCGACCGCTTACAAATGACAGCGTGGCAGATCCTGGGACACTGTCAGGTTAGATGACCTTGGCAGATGGGCAGGGTGAACTCCGCACGGACATAAAAGACATAATCCTGCAGGCAATCTTCTCACCTCATTAATAAACTTGATGCACTCCAGAAACATGTAGTCCTGGTGCTGTTCATTCACCATCTTCTCCTCCACAAAGTGCCTGGGCTCCAAGGTGGGGTGATCTGCAATGCAGGAGCGCTCAGGGAAGAAACGGCACCGTCTCTCCACTAGGGGTCTCTCTTTTATCCGGCTGTTTACGCCTCAGCTGTGCATACCTATGAGCTGGGAGCTCCCCCAGATGAAGGGCAGAAACTGGAAGTCATCAAGCCCCCAGACACCCTGGCTTCCTGCTGGCTCCATCCTATAGGTCTTCTGTAGCTTCCGCATCACTTCCAAATACCTGCAGGAGGCGCAGCAATTGTTGGTCATTCAAACCAACAAACGGAAAGATCCTCCTTCAACAACCATGAGGAGTTTATCGATCATTTTTGATTGTGTGCTGCTGGATCAGGGTTAATTTGGAGATAATTTGGTGTCTGGCCGGTGACAGCAGCTGAGGCAGGTATGGCGATGGGCAACAAAAGCGTGACCTTCCCCCCCCCAGAAAGCCGGCCCCCTGAAGCAAAGGCGCATACCGGTCAAACACCCTGAAGATTATGGCCAGCTGGTCGTCCACCATCAGGGCGCCGATCTTGCAGAGGCAGCAGAGAAAGGCGGCAAAGGCAGCCTCGTGCCCTGCAGGGATAACAAAAAGCATGGCTGCCGAGTCGCATGGCTGCCGAGTCGCATGGCTGCCGAGTCGCATGGCTGCCGAGTCGCATGGCTGCCGAGTCGCATTCGCCAGTCCATCTGAGGATTGGAGGTACCGTTCAGCAGAGGCCTGCTTCCCAGCAATCAATGATCCCCAATTGTAACCTAAATGTCAGTGCTTACATGAAAGCTGTTTTGGCTCTTTGAAGAGCTTACGAATCATGTGCTCAAAGGTGCGATCCATACTCGTACACAGAGAGCTCTCTTCATTTTTATTTCATTGTATCCCATTCCTCTAGTCTAACTGATCCAAATAGTGAAAAATCGCTGCTGTTTACACAGATGCATTGCCCACCAAAAATATAATACTCACTGGCATCACCTGCCAATCATTGGCACACAATACCGTACTGGTATTTTAAAGTTCAGTGGCGCCTGCGGTTCACGGACGCTGTGGTCTACGAACAATTTGGTTCGCGACCAAAAATTTCTTGAAAAAAAAACAAAAAAAACAAATGCATTGGTTCACGTACAAAATTTGGTTGACGAACAGATTCCTCGACCAGATTCCTTCTTTTGTACTACTGTAGCACCGTTGGCACGCGTGTCCCAGCGTGTCCCAGCATGCAATTGTACCCCAACAGGCAACCGACGAGCACCGAACCCAAATACACAGACCGGAAACACAAGGTTGTCAGACGCCGAACTGCAAGATGCACACGGTGGAACATGTACACATGCTAAATACACGCAAGAAT
>JABJVP010000041.1:3170838-3196862 GCA_026770825.1 Brienomyrus longianalis | reverse complement strand
GCCCATTGCTTCCGGGATAGGCTCCGGACCCCCCGCGACCCAGTAGGGTAAGCGGTTTGGAAAATGGATGGATGGATATAAGTCTTTCTGTCAGAGATGATTGCATTTCATACTGTAGGTGTTACTGTATGACGTTAAAAAGTGACTCTGCGCTTTGGTGTCGCCCAGTTTTGGCATCAGCCACGACGGGACGGGCAACAGCTGTGGCAGTGGCGGATTCATCATGGCCACCGACGGCGGATACGGCAGCACGGACCTCACGTGGTCTCAGTGCAGCCGAGAGCAGCTGAGCCGCTTCTTCAGGTGCCCACACAGGTCTCTGGGTCACGGTGACGGGGCGGGTTGCCATCCTCGGCCCCCTGACCCCAGCAGGCTCTTGGGTCACGGGAGGGGTGGTAGGGGAGTGATGGTAGTGCTCCTTCTCCTGACTGACTCGGGGCTGGCATTGCAGTGCAGGTCACGCCGACTGCGTGAGGGACCTGCCCGTGTACGGGGGTTCACTGCAGGACTGGAAACCAGGGCTGTACTACGGCGTAGACGACCAGTGCCGTATCGCATTTGGCAGTGCCGCCCGGGCCTGCTCCTTCGGGACTGATGACGTCGTAAGTGCCGCGTCGTCCGGTTAGCCATGTCCCCCCTACTCACACAGTAAAGACCTCCTTCCTCTTCGCAGGATGCATGCCGGGTGCTCTCCTGCCACGTCGTCCCAGGCGATCAGAGCTCCTGCACCCGCCTGCTCGTCCCTCTGCTGGACGGAACCGAGTGCGCGCCCAATCAGGTGTCAGCCGGCAACACAGGGTGACCAATCAGACGGACAAATGGCGGATGAACATTAGGTGAAAGTGTTTGTTTTCCGCACTTCCCAGTGGTGCCTGAAGGGGCGCTGTGTGTCCCCATCTCAGCTGAGCGGCAGCATTGTGGTGCACGGATCCTGGTCCAGCTGGACCGAGTTCTCCTCCTGCTCCCGCACCTGCGGAGGGGGAGTGAGCGCCAGGAGGAGGCACTGCAACAACCCCCGGTAACAAACCCCTGTCGCTTACGTTTCCTCTTCTGGGAGGAGGGTCCGCCTCGAAGGCACAGCAGTGTGACCCGCTTCGGGACTGACAGCTTTTTGGCTCATTTGGACGCCGCCCGCAGACTCCAGCGCTGAGGTCTTACACTCCTGTACTTCGTGCCACAGGCCTGCGTTTGGCGGAAACAACTGCGAGGGAGCGGACATCGAGGCCAGACTTTGTAACACACAGGTAGAGCCCAATAGGTCATGTTTGCAGCAGAACTTCCAGAGGCTGCTGCAGTTACTGTAAGCTGCACGATTCTCTGTACTGTCGCAGCACAGGCTCCATGTGTGAATCTGTGCATTTGTGTGTGTCTGTGTGTCTGTGTGTCTGTGTGTGTTTGCAGTTTTGCTGTAAGGTTTTACCTTGTGAGGACATTTTTTTCAGGATAACCTCAATTCTGTGACTGCAGTGAACTAAAAATGCCAAAGGTTTCGCGTTTTGTTTGTTTACTTATGGTTAAGGTTAAGGCTGGGTGGGGGTTAATGTCTGTGCAGGGGGGTGGGGTCACGTGTTTAAAGCTGCTGTGTTTTGATAATCCTCCTTCATGCCTGTTCCCTGGGCAGCCCTGCAGGGGGAGCCAGCTGGACTTCATGACGGAGCAGTGCTCCATGACCGACTCCCAGCCGCTCCGCCTGTCCCCCACCAGCGCCTCCCTCTACCACTGGGTCCCCGCCGTGGGCCATGTCACAGGTCAGTGTCCCAGGGTGCCTGATGAGCTGAGATAGCCAGCTGAAACTGCCTGGTCCCGCCCCTTGACCACTAACCCCCCTCCACACACATACCGTTACCTAGGAGACCTCCAATGCAGGCTGCTGTGTAGGTCCCAGGGAGAGGACTTCATGGTGAGCCGGGGGCCGCAGTTTTTGGACGGGACACGCTGCGAGCCCAACTTCCCACCCTCTCCTGGCTCCGTTCCCGCCTGTCTGGGGGGGAAGTGCCAGGTACAAACCTCCAGTTAGGATTCTGTCTGTCTGTCTGTCTGAGTGTCTGTCTGCCTGAATGCCTCTCTGTCCTAGTGTCTGTCTGTCTGAGTGTCTGTCTGTTTGTCTATTTGAGTGCCTGTCTGTTTGAGTGTCTGTCTGAGTGTCTGTCTGTCCGAGTTCCTGTCTGTCTGAGTGCCTGTCTGTCTGTCTGTCTGAATGCCTCTCTGTCCGAGTGTCTGTCTGTTTGTCTATTTGAGTGCCTGTCTGTTTGAGTGCCTGTCTGAGTTCCTGTCTTTCTGAGAGTCTGTCTGTCCGAGTTCCTGTCTGTCTATCTAACCTTCTAAGCTAACAAACATACTGATGATATAAATCCTGGGGTGGGTATATTATATATGCAAACATCCATCCATCCATCCATTTTCCAAACCGCTTATCCTACTGGGTCGCAGGGGGTCCGGAGCCTATCCCGGAATCAATGGGCACGAGGCAGGGAACAGCCAGCCTGCGACGGGCCAGCCCATCGCAGGGCACACTCACATACCATTCACTCACACGAACACACCTATGGGCAATTTAGCAACTCCAATAAGCCTCAGCATGTTTTTGGACTGTGGGGGGAAACTGGAGGAAACCCCACGACAACATGGGGAGAACATTCAAACTCCGCACACATGTGACCCAGGCGGAGACTTGAACCCGGGTCCCAGAGGTGTGAGGCAACAGTGATAACCACTGCACCACCATGCTGCCCCATACAGTTCTAACCACTGCACCACCATGCTGCCCCATACAGTGCTAACCACTGCACCGCCATGCCGCCCCCATATCCAAACATTTAAAGGTATACATACCTTTATATTTATTTAGCAGATGCTTGTACCCAAAGTGGCGTTCATTTTGAGATACCAGAGTCAGCCGGTCCCTGGAGTCCATGGGGGCTCTTGGCCTCGCTCTGGGGCCCAACAATCACATCACTCTGCCAGCACTAGGATGTGAACCTCTGACCTTCTGATCACAGGCTTAGCATCCTGACCCGCTGAGCCATACACCGCTCCTATATACAGCACCAGTCAAAAGTTTGGACACACCTACCCATAGAAAGGGTTATTTCTACTATTCTTTGCATTTTAGAATAATTAAAGCAAGGACCTTAACTCCAATAACTCCAGGGTCTGGCTGCCCCTACTGTCTCCTCTACACCAGTTCCATGAGGTGGCCTCCTGAGATGCTTTTCCAGCTTCCTGAAGGAGGTCCCACATATGCTGAGCGCCCATTGGCCGCTATTCCTTCACTCTCTGGTCAAACTCCTCCAAACAATTTCTGCTGTGTTCAGGTCAGGTAGTGAGGTCATGTGATGTGACGTTACCACTCCCCTTTGTAGGCGGCTTTTGACTGAAATTGTAAAGGAATAAAGGAAAGGCATTGTGGTTTATTAACAGCGGTCTCCGTCCAGGCCTGTATGGTAGCTGCCTCTTTGCCCTGGACCCCCAGGGACCTGCAGCCGACCCCGAGTCAGTGGCCATTTTGTTTTCCGCTCTTTCCCCAGTTTTTTGGCTGCGACGGTCTGCTTCGCTCCACGAAGGTGGAGGACGCCTGTGGGGTGTGTGGTGGAGACGGCTCGTCCTGCGTACTCATCTCCGACTCCTACGCAGAGGGCCGCGCTAAAGGTGCAGCAAGTCGAAGGGGCCAAACTGACGTCGCAATCTTGGGAAAAGCTTTGACTGATTTCTCATTATTTTTGCCATTTTGTCTATTTTGCAGAGTACATCACATTCCTGACCCTTCCACAGAATGCCACTCAGGTTCAGATCGTTAACACACGCCCCCTCTTCACGCATCTAGGTGAGCGCCCCCTAAGGGTGGGAGGTCAGAAAAAAATTAAGAATTTTTTAATGATAATATTATTGTTTTTTGGGGGGTGTATTTAAATGACCTACCAGACATGTACACCTCACATAACTACCAGACAAGCACTATCCAAATAACTAATCCAGCAAAACGGTTAAGATCCGAGGATTAACAGAAAGCAGCATAACCTGTTTTGGAAGATTAGGCACTAAGACAGCCTGAGTAAATGATGGTAATCAGTGCCGGAGCTCATAAAGACCGCGATGACATCATACACAAAACCTGGCCTTTAGTAATGATAATGCGCTCTTAATTACTTAATCACGTAACAATACAATCTATCAACACCTGTTGGTTATATCTGTGTAGTTCAATTCTTGTTCATTTTTGTCTTCCTTTTCATTAGCGTCAGCATGCACTCCTCACTGCATCCACTCCTCACTGTATCCACTCCTCACTGCATCCACTCCTCACTGTATCCACTCCTCACTGCATCCACTCCTCACTGCATCCACTCCTCACTGCATCCACTCACTGACTCTGCTTGTTTATAAATATGCATGCTTTAGTTACAAGTTGCATTTATTCCAAAGGTTAACTCAAATTAATTTTAAATGTATAATTTTAAATGTTAAACATTATATTGGGTGCTGCATTTGAGGTAGCAGAGCACAGACTGTTCTGAGACAATTCAATTTTATTTGTATGTTGCATTTTCTCAACATTACATTGTCTCAAAGCACTTTATATTATCCCTGTCCAAAGTCAGTGGCCACATTGGGGCTCTCCAGGGGCAAGCAGAGGAAGTCAAAATGACAAAGTCTAGCGGAGCTCTTCCACAAATTAAACCCTAGTCGTAATAATGTCATTGCTTACTCACCCAGCATATATGTGTTTGTGTGTGTGCATGTGTGTGCAGCTGTACTGGTCCGGGGAAAGTACGTGGTGGCTGGGGGGGGGCGCGTATCCCTAAACACCACACACCCATCCCCTCTGGAGGACAATCAGCTGACCTATCGCCTCACCCTGACCCCTGACCTCCTGCCCCACAAAGAGGAAGTGCTGCTGCAGGGGCCAGTAACGGAGGAGACACGTGTGCAGGTGGGAGGGGGGCATAAGATGGGCCACCCTTATCATTAGCCAATGATATGTTTTGAATTTGTGAGTGACAAGCGAGACGCTGTTCCAGGGGCCAGTAAGATTTCAGCTTTATTTCCCGCAGGTCTACAGGAAGTATGGGAAAGAGTACGGGGAAGCCACTAGCCCCAACATCTCCTACTCCTTTTTCCTGCCTAGGAACTCGAGCTCAGTCAGGGCCAAGTGGCAGACGCACCCCACTTCCTGTTCTGTCACATGCGGCTCAGGTAAGGCAGCCCTGAAGGGTCAAATTTCATTTCCATTTCATGTTTTTGACTGCATGTGGTTTAACAGACAGATGTTTGCACCTGTCTCTTGTAGGGCTCCAGCAGAGTGCTGTCGTATGTCAGGATATAAACACGGGAGATACCTTGGCTGACTCCCTCTGTGAGGGGCACCCTCGCCCCCCAGACCTGCGGACTCCCTGCCACCTCCTGCCCTGCCCTCCCGAGTACAGTTACCTTTATGCCTAACCAATCACGCACCAGTGTCATCACTGGCAAATTTCTCAGCGGTGAACCATTAACTCACCGGATCTTTTCACCAGATGCTGGCCGCAGGGACTCCCCTGTGGTTTCAACCATGTATTTAAGTTTTTCCAGTTTGAAGAATTAGTAAATATAATACAGATATCACACAAACATGAACTAATCCTCCTTTGATGCCACCCGTAAAATTAAACCACAAGAAGATTCATTGAACATGGAATTTTGCAGGTTCTATTGGAGTAAAAAGGATCACATGTAAAGCACAAACACCCTTACTCTAACATCCTAGGTGGGAGACAGGGGCATTCGGGCCCTGCAGCGCCTCCTGTGGCACGGGGGAGATGGTGCAGCCGGTCAGATGTGTCCAGATGCAGGGGGAGGAGAGGCTCGAACGGCCAGCTTCTGAATGCCCCCAGAATTGGGTACCGCTGGCCATCCGCACCTGCAACACTGTTCCCTGTCCAGTTAGGTACGAGAGCCAGATCGGACTCAGCAGCCGCTGTCCCAGACGCCTATTTTCAAAAATGTAGGTTGGCAGCAGATGTTTTATGTTCATAGAGGAAGTGCCACAGTCTGATTCTGATACAACAGCGTCTTATTTGCTAATCAGGTAGAACCACCATGATAAAAATTAAGGAGCACACCCTGCCACCCTACTCACTGACCAATCAGGTAGTCCAACCATTATGAATATTAATGAGCAACCCCCCCCCCACCATCGTACTCACTGGCCAATCAGGCAGCACTTCCTTTATGAATATTAATGAACCACCTCCTCTCATCCTGGTTTCAGAAATGTGTGCCGAAAAACAAATTTAAGATATAGCGATGGGTGTTGGGGGGGGGGGGGCAGGCACCGGCTGGATTGATGTTGGATGTGTGTGGTGTGCTGGGGGGGCACTGCAGGTGGCGAGTCTCTGAGCCTGGGGAGTGTTCGGCGGTGTGCGGCCCGGGTGAGGCCTGGCGCGCGGTGACCTGCGTGCGCACAGAGCATAACGTGGATTCCCATGTGGACGACACTCTCTGCCTGCAGTCCGACAGGCCGCCCAACACGGTGCCCTGTGTCGTGAACATCTGCCCCGTCGGCTGGGAGATAAAGGCCGAGGTGGGGGGCAGGTCTCCACCAAAAAATCTGAGTGTGCATTTGGGGGCCAGCGAATCGAGTGAACAGAGTTTTTCCTGCGCAGGTACAGGGGAAATACAAGACACTCGCCATGGCCCCGCCCCCACGGGCGGAGCCGGTCTATGTGTGGAGCCCCATGATTGGCCAGTGCTCGAAGAGCTGTGGAATGGGTAGGTGTGTCTGTGGATGTGAACATAGGAAGTGCCGTGTGGTGCTGAATCCTTCCTCTCTGCAGGACAGCGGCACATATGGTACACGTGTGTGAACCACAGCTCCACGCAGCAGGTTCTGGAGATCTACTGCAACGGGTCGAGAAAACCGGAGCCTTACACAGAACTCTGCAACTTCACCGCCTGCCCTCCGACGTGAGTGTGATATCACAGGGCTCCGAAACAGGAAATCAATAGGCAGGGACCACCGCACTACTGTGTCCTTCCTGTAGGTGGCGCTGCCAGCAGGGAGCATGCAGTGCGACGTGTGGAGGGGGCCTGGCTCACCAGGTGTCGTACTGCTCCCGTGATACAGAATTGGGGGGGGAGGAGATTGTGAGTGACTCTAAGTGCGCCGAGCCCCGCCCATCCGAAAGGGTCCTGTGTAACCCAGAGCCCTGTCCTGCCAGGTAACCACGGTAACACGGCGAGAGCGTGAAAGGAAGAGGCATTGCTAACGCTAATGCTAACGCTATTGCCGGCTAGGTGGAGAGTGCAGGAGGTGGGGTCCTGCTCAGCGTCCTGCGGCCTGGGGGTTTCCCGCCGTCGTGTCTCCTGTGTCCGCTTTGAGCAGGGAGCTGAGAGGGAGTTGACTGAGGACCACTGTCCCCTGGACCACAGGCCGGCAGCCACACAGCCCTGCCTGGTGCTCGTCTGCACATTCAGGTGGGAGGTGCAGGAGTGGAGTGAGGTAGGAGGTCACAGCCATAAAGGAAGCCCACCTGAAGCAGTGGGGTCAAACCCCCAATTTGATAGGGAGGAGGTATCTTATTGTCCGTCTTTATAAATATATTCAGCACGGATGAAGCCCTCGATCCGATTTGGTGTTTGCGAATAATGTTTTTTTTCCCGAATTGACAGGTTATTGTACAGCCCCTTGGATTGATCTTGACTTTATTTTATGTGTATGTGTGGGCCATTACGCTTGCTCACCAGTAGAGGGCAGCACCTAACAGACGATGAGTTCGGTGATATGTGTCAGCCCTGTTACGGTCACACGTTAGAGGAAGTACAGAGGCTTTCGAGGCAGGTGCTTACCCTACATCAACGACCAAAAATGAAACGCAGCACAAAATTCACCTATATCACCATCTGGAAATGCAGCTGACGCTGGATTAAATAGCGGCATCAAAAATCTCTCAGGTTTATTAAACATTTCAGGTTTATTTGCAATATCACGCATTAATGCTTCCCAACCATTGATGCAAAAAACTGTTGCTCATGTTCTTTAACGTGAAGGAGGGTGTCTGTCGTCTTGGTTAACCCGAGAAAAAGGTATATATACCTTTATATGTCTGAGTTTGGGTGACCTGTTTGGGGGCGTGGTTTAGGTATCAGGTGACTCGTACCTTCTCCCCCTCCTCAGTGCTCTGTGACCTGTGGGAACGGGGTGCAGTCCAGGGCGGTGTCCTGTGTGGGACCGGGCCACCCCCAACATCTGAGCCCGCTGCTGTGCATGCATCTGCCCAAACCAATAACCATCCAGGCGTGCCACCCCCACCACTGTGTCGCCCCGGCTCCAGAGGCCCCCGGGGCCACAGCGCAGCCCTCCACCCCGGAAAGCCTCCCCACAGGCCCAACTCATCCTACCCCTGGCGATCAGGTCACGGACGTGGTGTCATCCAGCACTCCGCAGGTCACCGTTCAGCTGACGACCCCCCCACCGGCTTCTACAGTCCCCACCCAGACCAGTTAAGGGCTCCTCCCCATTCCCATCTATCCCCGAGAGGCCGGGAAACTGATCATTTTGTCGATCCCGGTCCTGCCTCTCATCTCCTGCCCTGTGTCTCCTCCCCCCAGGTCCGTGTGGGCAGCTCCTCCTGCAGGGGTCGGGCCAGGTGGACCTGAGTGGGGTTACCAGCCGTGACTGTATCCTGACCATCGGGCGGCCGCTGGACGAGGTGATCCGTGTCACTGTGGAGCTCAGCTCCCTGGACTGCACCAGCAGTGGGTAGCTTATGAATAACTGTGACGCTAATGCTAACGCTAATGCTAACGCTAATGCTAAGACTTACTGCCAGCTCCTGTAGGGCAGAAATCATAGCAACTGAGGAACATCTGTATTTAGCAGAAATCCCAGCCCCTCTTCTCACACTGTCGTTGTCAAACTCTACAATAATATTCCCCCAGGGGGTACAATGAATCAGTGGGTCCAAGGCCGGGCCAAGGCATAAACAAACGAATTGACGCCATAGTGCCCAGTGGCCACTAGGGGGCCCCCCATCTGACCAGCTTGTCAGGAAGTGACGGAGTCACGGTGCAGCTTCCCGCCTGCAGACTGGGTCTTTGCATGCTGCCTCCAGTTCTGCCTGTGTGGAGTTTGCGTGTTTCCCCGTGTTTGGCAGGGCTGCTGTGGCCAGTCCGCTTTCCTCTCCTCCAAAACCATGATTAGGGGAATTGGGCTCTCTGAATTCCCTGTACAGAGTGATGTAGAGCACCTATGCCTTGCGAGAGACTGGCCCCCCCATCCAGGGTGCCCCCTGTCTCAGGCCCTGTGCTGCTTATACAGAAGATGGATAGATTTCCTTTCCCTGTGATCAGGCCAGACGGGATTTAAGGATCCATTTCATTACCCACTGTTTGTGTGCAGGAGAGTTTGTGGCGTTTTACGACAGGCTGATGCTGGTGAAAAAGTGCGAGCGAGTCTCAGGCTTTACGGTTACCAGTCACACCAACGTCCTGCTGGTGCGGCAGGGGCTGGTCACGCCCGGCAATGGGGTCCTGCTCACCTACCACAGCCTGAAGTCCACCAAGAAAGGCCTCTACAGAGGTGAGATGGCAGAACGGGGAGGAAGAGCAGAGGCCGTGCTGACAGCGGGATCCATTCTGACATCAGCCTTTCACCTACACCTGGAGTACTTCACCTACACCTGGAGTACTTCACCTACACCTGGAGTACTTCACCTACACCTGGAGTACTTCACCTACACCTGCAGTACTTCACCTACACCTGGAGTACTTCACTTACACTTGGAGTACTTCATCTACACCTGGAGTACTTCACTTACACCTGGAGTACTTCACTTACACCTGGAGTACTTCCCTCTCAACTGTTGAGCAGAGCTATCCCATCATGCACCGGGCTTGTGTCCCAAAACCTACTTATTCTAGTTAGGACTAGATTGGTACTATATAGTCTCGACACGTATTCGCTGAAGGATGGATCATTTTATCAAATTTATCAAAACTAAAAACAAAAAAATGAACACAAAATGCCGAAATGTCTCACACAACGATCAAAACAATGTCATCATCAGCTTCAGATTGATACAGACACACCCTTCTGATGGGACGCACCACCTCCGGCATTTTCCGTGTCACAGGATGTTGACGCATGGTAACCCCATTGTGCTGTCTGCCCCAGACTGTGACCGGCAGCTGTTCGGGCCGGCGGGCAAGATCGTGAACCCCACGAGACCGGCAGATCCGGGCAGGCAGGCGTGCCGCTGCTTCATCAACACCCAGCCATCCACTCGGATTGAGATCCGGGCCCTGAGTATAGAGCCAGCGCTGGAGGGCATTGCGACCCAGTCCACCTTCATACTGGTGAGTGGTATACTTTGGCGGGGGACACTGAGATGCCACCCCGGAAAATACTCAGCTCCTCTCTCTCCCTCCCCAGATCCGGGACGTCAGGGCGATGAAGACCACAGTTTTCCTTGGCAACCAGTTGTTCCTGTGGCGCTCGGCCGGCAGCGCCGTGGAAATTGAGTTCCACGGAGGCTTCCTGCAGCATTCTGGGAGCTTCCGGGGGGAATATTCTGCCATCTGACCTTCAGTGGCTGTACTGTGCCCCTCCCACCAGCCCCACCCATCTCCCCAGGCCCCGCCCATCTTCCACCCCCCAGGCCACGCCCATCTTCCTCCACAGGCCACGCCCACCTCTCCCAACAGGACTGTATCAAGCACTACTTTCTTGTGACTGGACATTTTTCATATCAGTGCCGATACCATTACCACTCATGTGCTGGATTCCATAAACAAAACGTAACAAACGCAATTTAACTTCAATTGAGGTTTTGTCTGGTTTACAGTTACAGAAGACACATGTAACTTCTTGAAACTTATTTTATTGAATCTCTCCACAAGATCTGCCACCCATTTTCACTATAAAACAGACAGATGTGAAGTTTAGTAAATGTGCAACTCTTTCTAGACAGCTAATAGTTAACTAGCTAGTTATTGTTACACAAAATGTATAAACAGGGACAAGTAAATATATACTGAAATTTCCAACCGGCGAACCACCAACCTGTTTAGAGATGGGGGTCATATGAAATTAAAACACGATTTGTATACATTCTAATAGCCCCTTTGCAACAAAAAATTGAACCCTTAGAGAAACGTGTAACACTACTGCCAATTGTACAGGGCGATCCCTGTGTAATTATACATATTTATTTAATGTCAATGACATTCCTACATATCCATACAATTTATGGTTCTAAATCTGCTTAAACTTCTAATGTGATAAAATTTTATACGTAAAAGTGAAATGTGCAAACGTGATATTTACAGGGGCTACTGATCTTAATAATAAAACTCATACAAACACCGATGCTCGAACCACAGGTATCTTCCTGAGCAAAACACCACACTTCTGTTTTTACTTTAATTTGGTTTTGTATGTTTAACCTTCCCCGCGACCCAGTAGGATAAGCGGGTTGGAAAATGGATGGATGGATGGATGTTAACCTTCCCCGCGACCCAGTAGGATAAGCGGGTTGGAAAATGGATGGATGGATGGATGTTTAACCTTCCCTGCGACCCAGTAGGATAAGCGGGTTGGAAAATGGATGGATGGATGTTTAACCTTCCCCGCGACCCAGTAGGATAAGCGGGTTGGAAAATGGATGGATGGATGGATGTTAACCTTTCGGAGAAAAAGAAAAAAAAAACACAAAAAGTGACTCTGAACTATCTAAACTGGAGGAAACATAGTAACATCTCGGTGACCGCTCAATGACTACACACAAAGTAATGCACAGCTTTGGCCAGCAGGTGGCGTGGTGGTTAAGGACTGAATGAATGATTGCAGGTTCAAGCAATCGGGACGAGAGTGGCTGCTGGTTCCTGAACACAGTAAGATCAGTAAAATGGCCGTGTTTCGTAAATGTTCAGCTGAAGCAGGTAAAGCAGGAAGGCAAACGGCGCCGATAAGATCCGTCCCACCTCTGCCCTGCTGTCAGGTGCTTGCTGGGATGATAGAGGTACAAGTCCCACAAGCTCGCCCGCCCGCCCTCAGAGTCTGGCCTTGGGCGTCTGCTCCAGCAAGTCCCTCATGTCCAGTAGCGCCTCCTCTAAGCCGCTCGCCAGCTTGTTGGCGTTGGTCTCTGCGCAGCTGTTGAAGGCCGACACCGAGAAGTTGATGTGCTCTTCCATGGGGTTGTAGCAGACGCCGTAGCCATCAGGGACCATGGGGCCAAAGCACATCACGCAGTCCGTCTTTGCCGGGACCTTAGGAAGGTAACCGACGTTAATCACTGGCTAGAGCAGTATTTCCCAACCTCCTTTTTGGGGACCCAGAGGTGGTCCATGTTTTTGCTCCCTACTCAGAGTTGGAAGGGAGCAAAAATGTTTACTGTCTGTGGGTCCCCAAGGACTAGATTGGGAAGCACTGGTCTATCAGATGCCTGATGTCCCCACTATCAGCCGAGCTCTACATCACCTCATTAATGCCAACCAGCTGCCATACTCTCCTGTGTCAGTCCTCATTTGGTCCTCCACGCACCTACCTGGCTGGTGGAGAGGTTGTAGTGCAGAGCCACCGCGTACGCAGTGTCCATGAACATCTCTGGCATGGAGGTCAGATCCTCGATGGCCTGGAGTTTCAGTCCCAACAGGTGCCTGTCGATGGCCTGACCGTGAATGGCCTAGAAACACACAGATAGGCCCATGAGTGGCTGCCCCATTCTGGAATGTTTGTCAACCCAGTACTACACCAGGTATTCGGTGTTCTTGAGTGTTTGAGGCAGGTGTGCCTTGACGTTTCAACCAATCATAGCCTTCCTCACCCCCCTTTGTAAACAGCAAGCATCCTGGCACTGATCTCTAGAGGAACCGGGGGTGTGAGCAGTAACCAGTACAGGTTAAAGAGCTTAAACGTAACCCCCCTTTTTAGGTATCTACCAAATTGCAGCTTAACTCAGCGCTATATTGATTTCATGGTTCCTCAGCGCTATACAATCTGAACTCATGTATTCAAACACCACACATCCTTCCTTACATTCACCCTCATCAACATCTTAGTTATTGGAAGAAAGTTTTTTTCTCCTTAGAAGAATAATTCATAAGTAATCTAAACTGAACCAGCCTCAAAGAACATGGATTAAATTCTTGCTGTGCCAGAAGTCCAGTTCCCGTTCATACCAAGAACCAGGCCAAACTGCGAGGCTCCATCTTGGCGGAACCAGATAGAGATCCGTTAGCACCGTCTGCTCACCGTGATGATTAAATTAAGTAACAGCTCAGGTTAAACATGCAGAGTATTCTCGTAAGCAGAGAAATAGCTCACTTTATTAGCCACAGAAACAGAATTACTTTCATGTACAGTGTAGGACAAACAATAGATTGATTTTTCATATTTACATATCACAGATCCTCTACGATTATCCTTGGTTAATTCATGTTTTTCCAACAACCCAATGATTCTGTGAAACACCAGGGCTACTCTAACAGTGAAGTGAATGGGTGTTTCTCAGTAGGCGTACTTGACTGCACTTATGTTCTCATGCACCCGTTTTACGGCATCTTCCATTTCCGAAGACCAGTTCCAAGACTAAGTACAGAAGTACGGAGGACGGTAAAAATTCCCAGATGTCGTTCTTGCCCCGCCCCCAAATATTACTGGTTGTACCCTCGCCATAAGAGACCAATCCCAAGATTCATTGCTCCCCAAGTTTATTCTTGAGAGGCAAGTTAGCAAGACTGCTCTTGCCACAAATACGATCTTTGCATTACTGGCATTGAAAAAGACCCCACGGTTGAGAGACGGGCAGAGTATCACGTGACTGACGATGTCAGCATGCAGCGCTACGAGAAGCTCACCATGTCCGTGTAGGCCCGGTGGGCGCGTACAGCCTTCTCCAGCATCTCCACCTTCTCTGTATTCTGTGCACGGTGAAGTTGGTGGGACAGAAAGTCAAAATATAAATACAGAGAATACTGGTGATTAGTGTCCCTGCAGAGACACCATACGCGACTGACCGACTTGGAGGGGTCGTCCATGGCCTGCACAAACCGCAGCGAGTCCATGGAGGTGGAGCGGATGGTGTCGGTGCGGCCCAGCCTGTACATGCGCAGCGATGCGCTCTCGTAGGTGGAGCAGCAGATGTGGTACATCCTGGAAAGAACCGCAGGTGCGTGATTAGGGCTCGTTATGGCAAATGGCTCCTCTGATGCTGGGCCTCCATTTATTTAAATGCACGAAGGGAATATCAGAGTCACAGGACGTGGATGTAAGAGTGACTGACCTGAAGTAAGAGTGACTGACCTGAAGTAGGCGAGCTGTAGCGCCATCTGGATGAAGGCGTCGGGACTCATCTTGTGTAACTTGGGAACATTTTTCCCAAAGTGAGAAAACATGATGACCTTCATATCCAGATCATGCACCATTCTGGGTGGGGGGGAGCAGTATATAAGACCATTAAACACCTCAACACTACAACTGACAACAACTGCATCTACACGGTACATCAGGCTACATCCCCGCAGGCCAGAGGATCCAGAGGCCTGTTCTGTGAGTTTCACCCCTCTGCATTGTCCCCTAATAATCTGTTAATTAACCTGAGACATACTTAACAGTGCAGTCATAATGAGTTTCCCTAAAAGGCACATTTACGACCGGCAGTGGGGATATTAAATTAGCTATATCACAGGCACATGATTCATTCCTAGACTGAACACTGAGTCGGAATGCTGCCAGGACTCAGAGCGCTAGTTTTTGCTAAATTTCTGCAGCCGCTCTTTATGGTATGTGAAGGTAGGGGGCGCCACCACCGGCGCCGGCTCACATGTTCATGTTCTGCTTGGCTTTCTCGATGTCCTTCTTGATCTCCGGCGTGATGTTGAAGCGCAGTTTCTGTGGCATAGGCAGCGGAATCATGGGAGAGCGGACCATCTCCGACTCCTTCCTGTCCAGCGCGACACACAAAGACACAAACACACAGTGAGGCTCAGTGGGAGGAGAGTTAGCGGTTTAGCATGGCAGGTCTCTCTGACCAATAACAGAGCCTTAAGCAAAATTTGATCAGATGAGGGGGCCCCCTAGTGGACACTGGGCCCTAAGCAGCCACTGAGTTCATCTATGCTTTGGGACAGCCCTAAGTGGGGGAATTAGTGCATGCTGACCCCCAGTTATTAAAAAAAAATGCCCCCTCCCCAAGAGTATAAAGCCCTGAATCCAGCAACAGGTAACTGACAGTGCTACACACACACAACTGCTTTTCCATTCTCTCTTTCCAGGATTAAGTTCCCCACATGCAGTGCCTAGTGTCCCTTCAGAGATTCCGTAGCATAAATCCATTTCAATTAGCTAACCCAGATTTTTAGGTGATTCAATAAGCTGAAACGTAAAACCCACAACCACCGTCACTGCGTCACCATGCCTCACACTGTCTGTTATTTGCAATTCAAAAGTCTCACACTATATACATCATATTAATGGGGCGTTATCTCCCTGGAATACTTTATTCTTTATTTACTAACAGTTTATTTACCAAGTGATTATTGTTAGTGGGTGTACTCATGTATATGCCTTTAACCTTGGGTTATGCACCAAACCCTTTTTGCGAAAGCTGACTCTTCTGTTGCGAAATCCCAGCACAGCTACATGACAAACACTAACGGTCAAAAAAGTAAGGAAAGCTGAAGGGGACGAGAACGGCCACGAGGGCCCACACGCTCACACCAACACGCGATGCAGATTCTGAGCTCAAACTCAAATCCTGGAATGTGAGATGGAACCAGGGAAGGCATGCATGTTACTGACACCCCCCCCCCGACGGCGACGGCGTGCGGCAGCCATGCCAGCTCCTCCAGACACACAAGCGCATGCGTAACCTACTCAGCGACACGACCGCGGTCACGCTGTCACCTCCCTTACGTGTAATTAACCACATGGTCCACCAGGGACATGATGGGCGGCCCCTCCGCAGCGGCGTGCTCATAGATCAGACCACATGACCCGTCTTCTCCAATTATAAACTGCATACGGTGAAACATTAAAGCACAAAGGCAACGTCACGCAACGTCGATGACCTGCTGGCCTGCTGTGAGAGCACGCGGGGCTTTATGACGCAATCCGACGCGACTCCTCCTTGCAGCTTCTCACTGTTGGGCTTCGACATGGTCCAGTAGATGAAGACCCACCATATTTGTGATGCTGTCTGAAGCAGACCATGACTTTCCAGCAGTAACACTCTTCTCTATCCTAATGCAGCACCACCTTCCACATGGCCCCTCCCCCTACGTCGGACCACATACCACATGGCCCTATCCCCTGTGTAGTTCCACCCCCCATTGTACAATGGCCCCTCCCCATATATAGCACCTCCCACTGCAGTGGCCCAGCCCCCTACACATTAGCCCCTCCCCCTCAACATGGATAGTGCCCTCTCCCCCATGTCGCCCCCCCAGCCCCAGCTGCCCGCCTCACCTGCAGGGTCTTGTCAAACCAGCGGTTGCCGCTGTTCCAGCGACTGCCCCCGCCGTGCAGCATCTGCATGGCCACGCGGCTGCGGTAGAGCTCGTCGGAGACGCGCGGCATGGGCGCATCCAGGCACACGGTGAAGATGCTCTTCTGGATCGCCCTTACTGACTCCTTGTTGGTCTTATCTGGGTGAGTGGTCATAAGAAACACTCTGAGCAGGCTGGGCCCGAGGCATAAGCCCCCTCAGCAAGTAATTACAGCCCAGCAGCCACTATATGCTGTCCGTCAAAATGGGACAGTGAGTAACCTAGTGCTTAATGCTAGTGCTTAATTCCCTAGGCCGCCCTGACCCACGCCCCCCTGGCCGGTGCCCCCACCCTTGATGAGGCTGGCGTAGGCCTTGCCCCAGGTGTTGCGGTGCTGTGAGGTGAGGATGCCCACAGGCTCCTTGTTGGTCTGCAGGGAAGAGTTCCAGATCTTCTCCAGCTGCATGTAGATCTGGTCCACGGTCAGCGGAGAACCATCGCTGTTATACACGTCCAGAGTAAAGAACTGGGGAGGGTCGAGGACAGAGAGGAACCCGGAGTTAACCTGGGGGCCTGGAGTATACAGCCTTTTCTGTGAAGATTACAAAATGTGCCAAACTGAATTACAACATAGACACTGTCTGCATGCATATGCTCAGCGATCACATTATTTGTATAAAACCTGAGCACCTTCTCTCGTATACTTTAAATAATTTGCCGGCGCTTATTGGCGGAATACTGTTAAATCGTATTTTTATTCTGCAGAAAATGTAAATAATAAAAGTCTGTGTTCCGTTTTGTTCGCGACTGATCCTCCCAACAACTAACAAAACTTTTTGTTCATCCTCTGTTGTACTGGTGTGGCGCTGCAGTTTTGTATTAAATTATCTGTGAAGTTCATCGTAAAAGCTTTTTGCATCTCCCACGCTTATCTAGCATAAAGGTCCAAGTTCCTGTTGTGTGATGTGAAAGCGACACACGGAAGCGGCCAGGACCTACAGGAGTTCCTGTTGTGTGATGTGAAAGCGACACAAGGAAGCAGCCAGGACCTACAGGAGTTCCTGTTGTGTGATGTGAAAGCGACACACGGAAGCGGCCAGAACCTACAGGAGTTCCTGTTGTGTGATGTGAAAGCGACACACGGAAGCGGCCGGGACCTACAGGAGTTTCTGTTGTGTGACGTGAAAGCGACACACGGAAGCGGCCGGGACCTACAGAAGTTCCTGTTGCGTGATGTGAAAGTGACGCACAGAAGCGGCCAGGACCTACAGAAGTTCCTGTTGCGTGATGTGAAAGTGATGCACGGAAGCGGCCAGCACCTACAGCAGTTCCTGTTGTGTGATGTGAAAGCGACACACGGAAGCGGCCAGGACCTACAGGAGTTCCTGTTGCGTGATGTGAAAGTGACGCACGGAAGCGGCCAGGACCAACAGAAGTTCCTGTTGTGTGATGTGAAAGCGACACACGGAAGCAGCCAGGACCTACAGAAGTTCCTGTTGCGTGATGTGAAAGTGACGCACGGAAGCAGCCAGCACCTACAGCAGTTCCTGTTGTGTGATGTGAAAGCCACACACGGAAGCGGCCAGGACCTACAGGAGTTCCTGTTGTGTGATGTGAAAGCGACACACAGAAGCGGCCAGGACCTACAGGAGTTCCTGTTGCATGATGTGAAAGTGACGCACGGAAGCGGCCAGGACCAACAGAAGTTCCCAGTCAAGACACAAGAACTACATTCCTAAACTTTGGTGGGAGCGTCAGCTAATATTACGGGGCAAACTGTGTCCCACTGTCACTGCAGAAAAACATCATTCATCTGCTTTGTGTTGTGTTGACATGAAAAGTGATGATGCCTGTCTGTTCATCTTTTCTCTCCATGCCCTTATATATGCATAATCTATGAGATTGTTGGAAGGAGTGAAAGTTACATGCTATGAAATATACCTTATTATCATTAAAAACGGAAATTAAAATGATTGCTAAAAACACATTATGACAGAACTTTTGTGACCACTATTAGACGAAAAAGTGTAATGTAACCTCTGGTAGGTAGTGACCCCTGCATAGCGGGAACATCCCATAATACCCGCCGCTTTGGAGATGCTCTGACCCAGTCTTCCAGCCACCACAGTTTGGCCCTTGTCACTCACATCCTTACTCTAGCCCATTTTTCCTGCTTCCAACACATCGGCTTCAACAACAGTTCATTTGCCTGATACACATCAGCACCCTTGACAGGTGCCATTGTAACATGACAATCAATGTTATTCACTTCACCTGTCTGGTTTTAATTTAACTTAAAGCAGTTATTAATTAGTGTTGTTCAAGTACGGCTCAACAAACAGTTTTATTCTGCAATACATGGCATTTCATACGATATGCAGGTCGGGCTGCGGCATCTGCAGGATCCCCCATAATGCATAAGTCGCTTATAAAAAGGCGTAATATTTTCATAGAACCTATGCAGATCCTCCCATATACATTAAATCAACTCTAGAACATACATAATGTTTGTAATAGTTAATTATGCTTAATAATAGCTGTTATTTTGTTCACAAACACATTTAGCAAACAAATAAGATGCGATGCTCAACAAGGGCATCACTGCATTCACGTGGACTAATACTGGAGAGAGACTCAGGATCTGTCAGCAGCATGTATCTACACATCACTGCATACAACTGGATTCTGGGTAGTGCTGGAGAGAGACTCAGCATCTGTCAGCAGCGTGTATCTACACATCACTGCATTCACGTGGATTCTGGGTAGTGCTGGAGAGAGACTCAGCATCTGTCAGCAGCATGTATCTACACAGCACTGCATTCAACTGGATTCTGGGTAGTGCTGGAGAGAGACTCAGCATCTGTCAGCAGCATGTACCTACACATCACTGCATTCACACATCACTGATCATGGGTAGCCCCCCTTACCTGGAAGTTGTGCACCACAGTGACGTGTGTGGGTGGGGTCTTGCTAGTAGAGTAGTTGACCACACTGTCCCGCTTGGTGCCGGGGACGCGGCAGGACGAAAGCACATGATAGTACTGGTTCATGCAGAGCGACTTCCCCCCCAGGGACTCCAAGGGGAGGGTGTCACTGGCCCAGCAGGAAAAGTGTAGATTGGGGAGGGGGTATGTCAGTGCTCAAAATAATCAGCGTCTCCCAAAACACTGCCAACAGCAAGATCCTCAACTTACCTGTCAATCATGGATTTGAAGTCCAGCACCCCTGCGATCAACTTAGCAGCGTATCTATAGAGAAACACAACAGAGTTACCTCATATTTTACTTTATATTTCTGAGAGAACAGTAACTCACTGGAGAGCATGGATGCCAGCAGGATTATGGGTTCGAGACCCCCTCTGATTTCCGGGCTGGAGGCTCTCCAGCTTCACCAAAGAAAGACATGCAGTTAGGTCTGAGCTGGCTATAGCGTGTAAGCGTGCGTGTGCCCTGTGACGCACTGGCATCCTCCGCAGGGTGTACTGCAGGCTGGGTGAGCCTCTGGGGCCCTGTGAGCCTGACCAGGATAAGGGGTTGGACAGCGGATTGATGGATTTTATACTTTCTACATTATATTTCTTCCTGGCCCCCTGTAACCTCGCTGCAGAAGTTCCCAAATCGAAATTCTTTTCCTTCATCAACAAAGTAATTGATATTACCGTTGCTATAGCAACACCCTGGTCAAACCCCGCCCCCTAGGAACACCAACATCTATCTCAACAGTCCCCCACCCTCCCTATCTGTATCACGTAACCCCCCCCCCCCGCCCCCAGAACACTGCTGATTTCTTTAATGTTTCCACTTTAACCCAAAGCAGCTAACAGCTGGATATATTAGTGAAGTCAGTAATTCTGAACACTCCCTACCAATAACCTTCTGGTCACGACAGCTCGCTGTTAACTAGCAGACCACCACCTGCGCCCTGAAGGAAAATCCCCCGTGGCCCTTGAGACTAGCAAATATGTCCTGAATATGTAAAATGTTCACAAAATTGTTTTAAGTGCCCTGTTGCTTTTAGCTGCCACAACGTTCACACACAGACGTCGAATTACATGGCATATTTATATACCTAAGGGAGCAGCTCTGCCATGTGCCGAACAGCCAAATATATATATACAGTGTGTGTGTGTGTGTATATATATGGTTAACACTTCACATGACGGAGCACAAATACTCTGTAATAACTCAGTTGCTACTTGAGATTTACAGCATTTGGCAGACGCCCTTAGCCAGAGCGACTTACAGAAGTGCTTCAAGACGCTGCGATGAATTTTTCCGATACTAGCTCAATAAGGACCCAGGCTGTGAATACCATCATGAGACACCTTACAATTCATTAATGGTGAACAAACATGAGATCAGTATTTAACCTGTTATTCATGACTTCTTCCTTCAGTGGTTCACAAAGGTTCACAGAATTAACAGATATAGTAACAAATATAGTAACTGCTTGGGATAAAACATGCGTCATGATTCATTAATGATGAATTAACATGAAATCAGTATTAACTAGGACTAATTAACTGTGGTTAATTTTATGCATAAATAATAGCATAATATTATATTTGTGGCCTGTCAATGTTACCAATAAATGCATATACAGAAAGAGATTAAAAAAACTGGAAAACGGCAAATACTGTGCTGAAAATAGAGATGATAACAGCAAGACAACATTGAGGGTCGAGCCGTTTGGGATTGAAAGACCTCGTCTGACGGAGACTTTAAATAGAGCGCGTGAAGACAGAAGTGTGTACAAAGGTCAGCGTGAAACCTGAAACTCACAGCTCCATCTGTCAGGCAGCTGCATCATGAAAGAGAGCGGATCACCACCCAGGATTACTCTGCTGTACCTCTGAGGTATTCCATTTACCCCCGAGGTCGCAAGTCGGAGCTGGGAATGACGTCATACCCGAGTTTAACCGCGTTTCGGTACAGTAAGTCACAGGGGCATGTAGCAATACCAGGGACCTGTCTCAAAATACGGGATTTCATGTTTAGCAGGACACCTTGTCGGATTTAAGGTACCCCAGTTTAAATGGTATTTTTTGCCATTTTTAGCAGGGTCAGTTCATAATACATTATGTGTCATTTTGCACATAAAAACACAGTAGCAACACGTCCACGGATAGTGGTTGAGCAGTGCTGTGTGTACGACCGATTACTGAGCCACAAATACGACATAAGGGCTAATAAACAGCATAAAACTGCAGCCATCACTTCTGTTGATGAAGGGCGCAGCCATCTTGGAATCTGAGGTCAGAGTTGCAGAGGCTCCTCTGACTTTCCGAGTTGGAATTCCGACTTCAGGGAGCGTTCCAGTTGAAATTTCTGACTCGGAACTCGAAATTTCCGGGTTCAAATGGAACACAGTATTAGATGCAGACCAATGGCATCCCTGCACTTACAAATAATGGATGGATTCACTAAAACATGGATTAATTTTGCGGAGCTTTGTAGGCATAAAAAAGTGACTAAATGCTCCTCCATTCAGCTCACTCACCTCATCTGGCCCTGACAATCCTGGAACTCTTGACGGGGTAGGACCACCCCCGGGCTGGAGTAGACCGCCACCGGCATGCGGAACTCCAGGTAGGCTGTCTGCAGCCACCACTCAGACAACTGTACAGACAGCACAGAACAGGATCAGAGAGGGATTCAGGGTGGGATTTCAGAAGCTCCAGTGAAGCTCAGACACACGCATGTAAACCACGGGATTTCCAAAATCTCAGAAAATGACACATTTAGACAAGGATACCCCACACATTCTCTTTAATAATAATACCTGCTTTAAGGTAAAATACAAAGAAAGAATAGTATGGTTCATTGGTCGAGTGCATGACTGTTGCTCTGAGGTCGAGAAGTCCTGGGTTCAAACCCCCCTCGAGCTCATTTTATGGAGAAGTGTGTCGCTCAGTGGACTAGAGACCCTTGCCCATATCATGGGTCTCAATCCTACAGCCAGCAGACTAATCATTTGACCAAGACCCTAAATTCCCACCTGCTACAGGAGGACATTGCAAAGTCAAAGTAACTTTATTGTCAGATTTCATCAGGGAGGTGCACTTTCGACTTCAGTCGTCGGAGTGCAAAGAAATAAACAGAACATAATTTATATGTGAGACATGTATTTAGACAAGACATCTTCAGACATGGACATAAGACATTAAAATACGCTCTAAAATACCAGTTGTGCAAACGGGCACGGTGAGTACAGTGGGCACGGTGAGTACAGTGGGCACGGTGAGTACAGTGGGCACGGTGGTTGACCCAGCGCTCTATGTCTGCCGTGTCGTGGCAGATTCACGCACAGTGATGACTTATATGCCCCTCATCAGTGGCTATCCGGGCGCCCTCCTACCCAGTTGTCCGTCTTGCGCGCCCTGCGCTCCAGCCCCTTCTGCAGCCGCCCCCCGACGCCGCCCGGCTGCGCGAACTCCTCCACCAGCTGCCGCGTGTGCTGCAGCTCCTCCGCGCTGACGATGGGCTCCAGCACGGCCAAGTAGCGCTCGCACGTCTGCTGCAGCGGCGGAACAGGCAGCTTGGGCAGGGTCTCCTGGCGGAGCAGGCAGCGGCTCGGAACCCGCGCCGCCAGCACCGGCTTCAGCAGCCGGCCGGACCTCGCAACGACCGGCAGAGCCTGTGGAAACGGGCCGTATACAGTCACTGATAAAGCAGGACACAAATGATACATTTCGTTAACATAAGCTTACTAACATAATTGCACGTTCGTGTTCATTACGTATTGGTTTAGAAAATTTTGCTAAACTTAATAGTATATTAGGGGGAAAGGCGTAGGTACAATGTCGGCATCATCACGTGACAACGGGGGCCCGAGTGAACTTGATGGAGCAGAACCGCTGATGCGCAGTAAAATTTCAGCTTCGATAGCAGCAGCGCTGTTAAACTGTCTATTTGCAGCTCCTTGGTTTGCTGTGTTTTCTGCTACGCTTAAGGTAGACTACACAAAGTACAGCATCCTCCAAGGCTCAAACATACAGCGTGTATTTGCAAGTTATCATCAGACACGAAACGCTGCTCCACGAAAAACGCTTCATTACATGTCTGATACGCGTTATTTAGCTACGGCGCAACAAGAGACAGGAAACCAGCTGCCACGCACGCAGTGGGCAGATCGGCAAATTATTCTTATTATTATTATTATTATTTACTGTCATCGCTATCAAGCGCGTTAAAGAGCAGAAATCTGCTACGGTCACGCCATAAAATGGACGGTACCATCAAATAAAGTAAACGTAAACAACCGAGTCTAACCTTTAGAAACCGCAAACCCTGTTGAAAATGCACGAGCCATGTAATGTAATGAAATACTATTTCCACTCACCATCGTTTTTGCCAGCAATCCCAGCATGTTTCCGCAAAGCATGGCCCTAAATTCAGGGCTCGATCTTTGTGCTAGAAACAAGGTCCTTCGCCGATCCAAGGACGCGGAAGGCGCTGCTTCTCCCCTGCACAGGATTCGGCTGCTCCTCCCCCCCGGCCCCCTTTCTGTCCCATTCCAGCCGGGCTACACTCCCCGGGGCCACATCAAATGCTCATAGAGACTCGTTCATTATCAATAAGGTCATTTTGTCCGCCTCCTTGCTTTCCGCATCGTTATAACTTACACTTTCTGAAGTTATTTTAAACGGACAAATGTCATGCTGACTTTAAACCTGACATTCTGCTCTTTCGTAATGAACCAAATAAAACAGATTTGATCGGAGACTATTAACGCGGTGCACTTGATATTAAACATCTTAACTTATATTCGTATCCCTGTTTGAATGTGCTTGCACGTTATATAAAGCATAAATCTCCAGTTCAGGTGGTATCATTAACCTGCATCATCTAAACACTCATTGATGGGGAGTTTCTTGAAGGACAAACTCGCTCAACAGCACGATTCACATGTTCATCCATCCAACATCCAACTTTTTGGCTACTATAAGTTTCCTCCATCCATCCATTATCTGAACCGAATCCGAGGTCGGTTCTCCCAGTGGGACATGCCCGGAACACCTCACTAAGGAGGCGTCCAGGAGGCATCCTAATCAGATGCCCGAGCGACCTCATCTGGCTCCTCTCAATGCGGAGGAGCAGCGGGTCTACTCTGAGTCCCTCCCGAATGACTGAGCTCCTCACCCTAGCTACTATAGGTCATACGTGCTTTAGTTAAATGTAGTGATTCTGAAATGAAATTAACCATGTACTTGTCAGCAGTCAGCATGGTAGACAGTGAGTAGCAGCTTACTATCATCAAAACTATTAATAGTTATTAAGATTTTAAAATGAGTTGTCCAAATCTCACAATTTACCCGAATGCAGAGATTTCAAGGTTGTCAGTTTGGTCCAGGTTTTCCTTGCACTTTACGGTGGATTATTTTTAGGTTGCCGACGTCACATGGTTACAGACAGGCTGGCACCCTGTTGACTCAGCTCAAAAATGATAGATGAAAGTAGCTGGATTTTCGTGTCACAGCTGTTGGGGAAACTGCTGCCAAGTTATTTAGATCCAAGATCACTGCAGGATCCTAAAAAAATCCGTTTACAAACCAAAGCGGATAGACACTATTGAATCCTAACTGAGAAGAAACTGTTTTTAGGGGAAAGCATTCCAACGTCTCTGTTCATTGTATTTGTTCGCGAGCATGATTATTATTGCGGCACAGTGTTAGCTGCCTAAAACACACATTCTAGTATAATTTTGCAACAATAAGCGTCTATTACATGGTGACGTCATGCATACAAATCGTTATCTGTAATATGAAGCGCCCTACTTTGGCCAAATATGCTGGGAGAGGCACTATATAGCAAACGGAACATTTCTTAAATTAACTGAATCAGATTAAATATAAATATTCATGTTATGGTGCCAGAACAACAGCCTGTGCGTGCCTGAGGTTGTATACTTTTTCAAGGTTCCCGCATCAAATTGCATCTTATTATGTTGATTTGGTAGTTTAATGGTGCCAATTTCCATGATATTTTTTTATCTACCTTGTTTTGAAAGGTTTAATTGCTTTTCAGTAATGGATCAATGACTTAATTATTTAATTGATAACGTAAATTCGGGCACAGCAGCGGTTCAGATACATCTACCTCCATAACATTTTCCAATAAGACCATTTCTGCTTCACCGAGTTGCCAAATAAGTTTCCTGCCTTTCCTTTGGGATGATGTTTCCAAGACAGAATTGTATTCAAAAATTTGTTATATTGACAAAACTCAAAATAATGATCCCTGAGAAAATGGTACACTTCACGCTGTGAAGACGTGGTGTTGGGTCTTCAGGCAGTCATCTTCTTCAACAGAGAATTCTCTGAGTACCCAGGGATACAGTGACTAAGACTGCAGCCCAGCTGCCTCATTGGTGTCTATCAAGTGTTGAGGAGTAGCAGGAATATCTGAAGAGGAAAGCACAGCAAGAATGGCTAGAAGCAC
Source organism: Brienomyrus longianalis (assembly GCA_026770825.1). Classification (NCBI taxonomy): domain Eukaryota; kingdom Metazoa; phylum Chordata; class Actinopteri; order Osteoglossiformes; family Mormyridae; genus Brienomyrus; species Brienomyrus longianalis. The sequence continues at coordinate 3,170,961 of JABJVP010000041.1, read as the reverse complement.
CCCTGTCATGGGGGGGGGGGGGGGGGGGTCTCGGACGACGTTGACCGCTTTTGCAACAAATCCCTTCACCCTCACCCGAGGCGTGCTCTCAACTCCATCTCTGTGCCGCGCGTGATCTTTCCG
>JABJVP010000041.1:3104380-3116941 GCA_026770825.1 Brienomyrus longianalis | reverse complement strand
CCCCCCCCCCCCCCGAGTGCCACTGTCCATGGAAATTCCCCCCCCGTGATTAGCCTGCGTGTGGCTAATGTATACCTGCTCGCCGACTGAAAGGGTCACACTTCTAATTACTCACACCTGCGTTACGTGTCTCAGTCCCTCCACACCTCGTTTGACAACATGGAAGAAAAAAACGTTGCCGTGTTCAAAACTTAAACCAGTTTTACCTGGTTAAATGCGTTTGTTTTTGCTCCCATAAGATTCTCACACTGATACTGTGTGTCGGAAAGAGGCTGATCTCTGCAGGAGTTTGTAAATGACGAAAATGATTTCTTAAAACCTCTCGGAGCTTCTCCGGTTCCCTTGCTGCCCGTTTCAGCACTTCCTGTGGATGGCGAGCTGTCAGAATGAGACCCGGTGACACTGTCGGGCCCCTGGGTCTTCCTGGCGACTAACCAGGTGCCGCTGTTGGCCCTGAACCCCCCCTGTCGCTTGCAGGGCCCTGGGTCTCCAAGCTCCGGCAAGTCAGGGGTGAGAAGCTGTGCTGTGCCTTTAAAGAGTCCTGATTTTGTGCCGTCGTTTCTCTCCCCGCCACCAGGGTATGCCGAAGCATCCCATCTATAGCCGTCACCCACGTCCTCACAAGAAGCTACTCATCACTCTGAAACCTGCAAGGAGCTGGGAGAGATCGGGGCTGTGGGGGGGGGGCACGCACCCTGATGAGTGTCGGGGGCAGGGCTCCTTCCTTCACTTTGTCCCCCTCCATCGTCACCTTAAAAAAAAACCCTCTTGTAACTGACTACACCCCCTAATGATGACGAGGAGGGAGGGGGCAGGGACGTACTCCGAAGATGACAAAACTGACACGAGGAACTTGGTTTGCAGCTGTGAAGTTGGGGTGCGGGGCTGGAGTGGGGGTGGGGGGGGGGCGGGGATAATGCATGAGCACCTGATCGAGGAGCAGCGAAGGCAGCGCAAGGAGCTCCGTCCGACTCGACTCGCACCGAATCTCCGCCGGCTGCTGCCCTGTGTATCATACACGTGGAAATGTCCATTGTAACTTATTCCATTTTTTTATTTTGATCAAATGCAGTGCGTCAAATGTTTGGTACAGTGATCTCTTTCCTAGATGACTGCAAACAGAAAAGCAAAACTGATTCCATCTTAGAGAACACACTGTAAAAGGGGCGGAGCTTGTGTGTGCATCATGTCCTTTGTCATGTGTGTCCTCATTTAGTATTCTGTGTGCGTTACTCGTTCGGTCCTCGTACGGCCTGCTCACATCACTGGAACCCAATACAGCACCTTCCGGAAAATCCTGCCGCTTAAATAGGCCTCAAATAAAAGCCTCTCGCTTCAAAGCAATTGCGCTGCATGTCCTCTGTGTGCATTTACCTGAGCACCGATTCTACCGCGTTGTCAGTACTTCTGTCCCCTGTATTGGTCGTCTTTCTTCTCGCGACCCCCGTTTGTGGCGTGAATGTGAATTCTGCCGCTTGCTTGTGACTTCCCCCTTTCTCATTCTGGATGCGGCAGAGATGAGGCCGACTGGTGTGTCCGTTTGCACCGTTTCTGTGGTGAAGAGAGCTTACCTCAGTCTTTCTGAAGTCTAACTATCTTTATAACTGTTAATCTTAGTTGTAAACCCAGAGGAGGGCGTGACAAGGCCTAAATCAAGAGATATGGAAAGGCAGTGAAAAGGCGTCGCTCTCTGTGACAACAAGCCGTAAAAGCAGCATTTCCGGATCCCTAATCAGATCCCAAGGCTGATAATTACTTTCATTACTCTGATCAGCAAAATTAAAATTTTAAGCCTGTATGGCCTGAAATTTCCTAATGATGTTAGACTCGTGTTGTGCGTTGAGGAAAAGCTCCATAAAACCTGCACATCCATAATCCTCTTATTTCCAGGACACCAAAACCATTAATTAATGTATTTTAAATATTCTGAACTGCCACTGACAATAGTATCAGAACCTCTGGGAAGCATTTTAAGCTCTGTGTTCCTGCATTATTTTCACCCGAGATGTAATCTTTATCTTCATGCAAGTCCCAGTTCTGGATGAAGAGAATCTGATTAAACACACAAAGACGTTATCGTCTTCTCTGTGTTAGTTGAATATATTCACCGTCTTAAAAAAAAAGCATGTGACCCATCATTGGCGGATTTTCTTGTCACAGCGGTGACCTCAGCCACACGTTTCCTGTACCTGTTTGTCAGTCACATGCGTCAGCTTGGAGGTTTCGGGGGGGTTATTGGAGCTTTCCATTTGGCAGAATGCAGGGTAGCTTGTGTTGATACTTTTGGATCATACCATGCTGTTTCGGGTGGGGGGTGAGGGGGTGCTTACATCTGGCTTGTGTGTTGTCGTTTGTCACATCACCTGATTTCTGTTTGAGCTTCAGCCCTTATTCCCTGACCTTCTCCTGTTGGTATGGTCCGGAGACCAATGTTCCCTCAATGATTACAAGCTTTCCAGGTCCACAGGCTGCAGATCGGCCGCACGCAGCGGTGCACTGACCGCCATGCTTTGTGCTTCATGATTGGCATGAGGTCGTCTTGGTGGAATGTACTGTTGTTGTTTTGTCCAAACATGTTTCCCACTCAGGCCAAAATGTTCATGTTCTATCTGCCCACGGAACCTTTGGCCAGTGTACTCCCAGATCATCCATGTGCAATTAAGCAAAATGTGAAATGTATGTGTTTTTTTTTTTTTGGAGAGATGTCCTGGAGACCACTCTCACGGACGACGGATTCATGAAACTGAGAGTAGCCAGTGCCAGAGGGGCTGGCCGTCGTCTATCTCCCCGCCTGGGGTTCCATCTGACCTTCGGGAGTGTTAACTATCCTGCTGTGCGAGCAATATTTGTTGGTATACCACACCCAAGAAGAGCGAAAGTGGTATTGCGTTTTCTCCGTTTGTACACTAGCTGCCTGTCCGAGGATCAATGGATCTCTTCAGAAGTGCTTTTATGACCATTTCCATTTCAGGTCTTACAGGATTCTGAGCTTGTTTAGAACTGACTCGCGCTCACAAGCCTTTGCTGTGAAGTGCTGTTTGAAGGAGACAGCCAAAGACTGTGCTTTTTTATATATATATTTCTGCAAAGGCTTCCTCAGTCTCAGACCTGATCATTATCTCGGTGGAAAGTTCAGGTCCAGAAAGTTCAAATCCAAACCAAGATTTTGTTCCAACCAATCAGCTGCGCCTAAAGAGTCACAGGGCTCTATTTACACGATCAATGGGCGTGTCTAAATCCATTTCGCTATTTTGACGGCATGAAAACGGTACTTTGCGCCAGCTCAAGTCGCGAGAGGGTTATCCTAATTCTCTTTACTTGGCTTGTTTAGGGTGTAACATGCAATAAACCAATCCGAATAGCACGTCACTTCGCCTAATACAGCGGCGCTATGATACGGTTTTTCTGTATTATATTGTTTTTCTTTTGGTGTTTTATTAAACAGTACGATTACGTGGATGGGCCAGCTGTACTCAATATATAATAAAACTTATATAAATGAAATAAAATACCATTAGTAGACTTCAAACGCGTATCTGTGTCAATAACGAGCGTCGTGCACCCGCACGTTTCTGTAACGCGCAGCATACAGTAAATACCGGCTAAGAATGCGCCACTTACTTTAGACGTGGTTTTTGTTGATCGAAAACAATAGTACTTTCTGTACCTGAACTTTCCACCTCTGGTGATCAGCATTTCCGATTGAAATTTCTCCTAAAAGAGGTATATCCTACAACAATGGATCTAAAATCTTTTGATCAAGATTCCGTAACAATTTTCAGTAACAAAACGGCATTTCATGAACTTTAATGAATTAACATTAGCCTTCGATATAGACATTAATATATAACAAAAGTGGGAAGTATTTAACGCTCGCTGATGGTTTTTGTACTTCAAACCACATTAACGTTTTTTACATGAACCATATTTATTCATAAGGTGCATTATCAACTGAGTCTGGATTAATTTGGGGTTCGATCCGCATCCAGGCCACCGTCCGCACTTGCTGAATCCCTGTCATGGAGGATGACACACTTCTCCTCACAAACAGTAAGTTTAGCATTACAGTGCTCAAAAAAATTTATGGAAGGGTTTTGTCTGACGTTTTAATCAACTCACGTATTTGAGAGGGCTCTCGGTTCAGCTCAGAACGAGCACAGATTTCTTCCTCACCGTACTATTTTTGAAGGTGTCATCATTTTCCGCATGGATAAGGTTGTCACGCTATATCTTCGCTGTTTCACGCTGTAGTTGGGTTTCCTGCATCCTATAAATAAAGGGCTGTTTTCATGCTTATTCTGAATAAGCGAATCGCCCCTTGGCTGCGTCATTTTCTGGCTTAATATGTTGAGTCGCTGAGTCAATGGTAACAAGCCCAGTTCCTCTTCAGAATCAGGCACCCAACCACCCATGTGTGTGAAGCTTCTCTTTCCATAAGACCCACCTCAACGTAACATCCAGTGGTGGATTAACTGACCTGGGGCCTCCAGGCTGATGTTAGCACGGACACTTAGGTGTCGCTCATTTATCTGACCATTCCGCCTATGCGGTAATCCGGCTCTGGTCCCAGTGTCTGATGCAGGATCACACAGCTGAAGCCCAGGTCACCCAGCTGTCTTTGTGTATAGGAGGCGGCCAGCACGAGTAACTTGAACGAGTGTGCTGTGTAGTAGTGGACAGAATGACACTTCCTTTATTTTTTGACCCCACTGGATGGTGCTCTTGGTTTGCTTTGGGGCATGCTTTGTGCCCTTTTTTGAAGAGAGAGCGCCATCTAGTGGGCTCAGAAAATACAGTAAACGGTTCATGAAGCATAATTTTGTCCATCACTAGTGATATAGTATTGAGGACCCATATACCCCTTTCAGGTCTGCTGTGTGGAATCTCCAGCTTCCCACATGATTTGGTCATAGAATACACCCCTGAGTATTTCCAGCAGCCTGTGACCCCCCGCAAGAAAAAAAACTGGGCTCTGTTACCGTATTGTAGCATGTTAAACGGCATGGTGCTGTCAGCCAATTTTACTGCGGCTCGCAAACCAAGAGATTCAAACAACCGAATCAAAAAACTCAAACGATGTGTCATTATTGTCGGGTTCGGTCGTCGGGTTTCGTCCTGGTTATGACTTCAACTGTTCTCTCATTCGTTGTGTGGCAGCTGGGTCTGATTCTGGGGCAGAACACCGTGTGTTTGCCATGCGGATTAAATCACAGCCACTCACACCGCCGTCCGGGAGATGAATGTCCATGTGCGATTTATTTATACCAAGTGTAAACATCTGAGGATGAAAACAGGCGTGTGCGTCGCTGTCTGTACCGAGCATGTCCAAATGCTACCATTATCACACACTTCTTAACCCCAGTGTGCTCAGTATCGTAAGCAGCCTCTTCCCTACGATACAGGTGGCCCTGAACACGTAATCCAAATCAAACAGCCGCTGTTACCATGCCCAGTATTTATTAATACAAGTACACAAAACACAGCAAACTCATCTGAACGACTTGCATTGTCCTTCTAGCACCTGTCCGGTTATATATAATGTGTGTGTGTGTGTGTGTGTGTGTGTGTGTGTGTGTGTGTGTGTGTGTGTGTGTGTGTGTGTTTGGCGCTCAAGAACGGCCAAAGAGGCTTTGGTTTGCAAGACTTTCTCATCACTATCATTACGCGGTTTGATCAGGCACGTCCATAAAAATCACTGTGTAATTGCAGAAGAGATTAAATAGCGTCGAAATCCGCCACTAAACGACCGCTGCAAAGGATAAGAAATTGAATGACATATTATGATGGTCCGCAAGCTCCTAGGCGCAACAGGGATGAATAAGATATCCGGCGCTCGATGCGGCGCTGTGTCGCCCCCCTACGCGAAGCGCTTTGCGTTTTGTGCCAGAATAAGCAGAGGAGCGGCGGCATTTGGCAGCGCTTCTTGTAACAGAAATAAAGTGGGTGTGAGAGACAGCTGTCAGGATTGCATATGAGACTTGTGTCCTCATGAAGCAAACACTGCATCGTTTATAATGCAGCCATGCGGAAATTGCAGTTTGAATGCGACACAGTGTTTGCAAATGCGGCACACATCTGCGCGCCCTTGTTCGGGACGGCTCCGCTATAGGCGCATTAGGCCCACTTTAGCCCCGTGCATTTTAGCCCCGATGCCGAACTTCCTTCAAAAAAAGCCCCAGGTAAATTCGACTTAGTCCCTGATCTTTTCAATAGCTAGAAACCCCCCTGTATTCCGCCGATTCCTCATTTTACATATAAGTGCCAACTTAGTCCCGACGTCCTAATCTCGCCAAATGCGCAATTTTGCAACGTTGTGCCTTTTGCAAAGACTGCAAACTTTGTCGGTGCTTAAGTGCATCATTTGGGGCGGGGGCTGGGTGTGGGGTCGCCGGCATGTTTGCATTGGGGAGCAGCCCCTTCCCTTTTCCTGTAAGCGCTATCAGCTTTCTTGTCGAGTGTCCGATATGTCCCGTCCCGGCTGGAGTTGCATGGCAGTGTTGCTTTTTTAGGATGTGTCACTTGTGCAAATAACACGAACAAAGGCAGAAAGTAAAACGAATACAAAGCAAGTACTGTTACAAAAGAGATTGCATTTGCATGCGCTGTTAGTTATGCATCGGTGGGGGGCCATAGCTCATTTTGTTTAAATAAAACAGATGGGATGTCCTTCTAGGGCGCTAGCTTTCCGAAACCAAATTTTACGACTCTGAACGCTGTCAACTCTTTATCCCATTCTTGCTCCGAAGAGTATCCTATTCCATATAATATCTGGATATAATTAGCAATATGCCAGCTGAGTTTGGACGCTTCCTATTAATAAACATTCTAACTTGGTGAGGACCCGAGTCTTAATGAGCGGCGTCCCTCAGCTCCGTACATTTTACGGACTTTATGGAGGAGTTTGCATTAGGCGTCCGTCAGTAACGGGTTTAAAAGGTCATACCGTAAGATAATAGAGATGGTGAGTTAACTTGAAGACAGCCGGGTCAAGTTACACACACATACACAGAGAGACACACACAAAGAAGCAGTCGAAACTCTACAGGACCCCTTTGAACACTCATCCCCGCCCCCGTTTTGAAATTTCACTTAACTTTTTCTTAAAGGCTGCGGACATACAGTACAAGATCCAGTCTCTGCGTTGCAAATTTCTTGTCCCGCAAATGGGAACTTAAAGGGAATTATTCCTTGTTTTTTTTTTAAAGGATTTTGAGTAGCTGGCATCATTTTTCCGATGTTAATGGACAGAGTCATTGAAACCATAGACGCTTGTTTTAAAAGAGACGTTGTATCCTATCGCTTCGAATCGCGTTAAAAAGGTTTAAAACATTTTTGATCTTTACCCAAAGGATACTACAGTTAATTGACGATTCTTTTCGTGTTTTACAAAAAAATACATAAATAAAATTTGATATTAAATCGATACATGCTAATGGTGTGATGAAAAAATAAAATGAGTAGCGCTTGGATAAAGTGTTGCGTCTTTGCGCTTTGGATATGGACAAACCAAGTGACCGGCGCTCCCCGGGCAGAGGAGCACCCGCTCCCCTCTGACAGCGCCTCCACCTTGGCCTTCGTCTTCGACGTTACCGGCTCAATGTACGACGACCTCAAGCAGGTGATAGACGGAGCCTCCCGGATCCTGGAGAAAACCCTCAGCCGGAGAGCAAGACCCATCAGGAACTTCGTGCTCGTCCCCTTTCACGATCCAGGTAAAAGTGAAGCCACCGCCGTGGATGGACCCAGAATTTTTCATTACCCCGCTAAAAAATATTTTTTACATATCATATGGTTTTATTGCATTTAAATTTCCCGTTCATTGATTTATTGTTCTTCAACCGGTAAAAAATGATTAATTGTGCAGTTTCTAATAATTAACCAATTAACAATTCAATCGATCTGTATAACTCGTAATTTAAACAAAAAACAAGAATCCGCATCGCCATTCTTGGCGAAATAAATCACCATCTTTATTTATAGTCCTTGATGGACATTGAATTGCCCCAGAGATAGATGACGCGAATTAATGTAATACCTTTATTTTGAATGCTTAAAAATAGATTTAGGTGATATGACAGACCAGGTTTACTCAAGTGGCACAGCATTTTCTTCCAGACAAAAACATTTAAACTCTATTGTAATCAGTCGTTCACATATTTTCCGCAGTATTAAATCGCCAAGCTATTTCCAGACTGATTTATTGTGTATACATAAATAATCTGCGTACTTTAAGATGGTAAGTTTACTTTGCGAATATTTGAATTTTAAATAAAGGAAGCGCAGTGGGCGGACAGACAGCTAAAGCTTCGCGGGGGAGTCAGGTAGGTCAGAAAGCTTTATTAGCGCAGCGGGGGACGTCCGGCTTTACTGGGGAAGAGTGTCCAAAGAATGAGTGGAAGCACATGGTGTCTGCCATGGTATAATTACCTCCACCCCCACCCCCAAAAGCCATTAAGTCTACAGCAATGGCGAGGCTTCGGTCTGGAAGGGGGTGGTGCCACATGTATCAGCCCTCAGACGTCTCGCACGGAATTCTGGGACATTTGGGAACCCACTGGAACATGTGACCAGCAGAGGGAAAAGATAACGGAAGAGAGACCAAACAGTCACAAATTATTGGCTTCCTTCGGCCACACTCTCCTCATACCGAGAACGAATAACTTGTCTATTTTGGGGGGAAACTCACCCCAGCCGGCACGAATGCCCCATGGGATGCAGGGCAGTTTTTTTGCAGCAGAATGCTCGCTGTCCATCAGCTGTTTGGGTGATGAGCTGAGGAATTATCAAGGCAGTTAGGACTGTGGAAAGATTACATGGTGCAGTGAGATGGTGCCAAAAACCACTGTGTTCATGCACTGTTCAAGTGCATTTTGGGCCTGGGGGCTGCCTGTGATCCATCTCCTGCTGACAGCTTGTTCAAGACACAACACTTTCAATGCCAATGAGACGAGCTTGACTCAGGTGCCCCCTCAACACTCCCCCCAACTCAGAGTTAACCCCCCACAATCCTCTTCACTGGGGGACGCAAAGACTACGGTTAACCACTCATCATCTTTCGGGGAGCGTGTTGGTTGGATGGAACATGTGCCAGAGGCTGGAAGACCTGATGGTGGCTGGCAGCGGCACTAATGATCCAGCCACGATGGACCGGGCGTCTGACAGGTGTTTGCTTTGACTCTGCGAGTTATCGGCAAGAAACAGACGTCAGCGCCGCACTCGGGGACACAGCTGCGGGCAAATAAAAGCTCGAGCTAGTTCATCTTTGCTTAGTTAAATGACCGAGCGCCTTTGAATTTACAGTAGGCCTCAATTCCCGAAGTCATCTTCATTTTGTCGTAGAGCATAATCAAGGCCCTTCGGAATAAATATAGCATAATGAAATTAGCCGCTGAAAATTTAACAGTTCAGGACAGGTGATTTCCTGGATACATCTAAGCTTCTCGCTGAGCTGCTTTTTGAGATTGCCCCAGGAAAAGATCTGCAAGATCTGAAATGATGGGCGTGTGTAGCGCTGTAATATATCTGTGAGCGCAGTTAGTGGAATTATACAGGACATACAAGACTGAGACGGACAATTACAGCACAGAGCCTGAGAGCCGGCAGTGTTTTCAAGTTTTTGGGCTGCTTGCTGAAAACCGAAAGGTGAGCTGAAGACATGGCTCAGAAAGTGGCTTTAATTGAGAAATAGAGATAACAGGAAAGTTTATTTATACAGCACATCTTCAAACACAGAGGACATTCGGAGTGCTTTTCAAAGAATAAGATCAAATAAAAGCAATCATTAAATGAGAATTAAAGACAAGTAAAAGACAAACTTAAATAACACTAATTAAAAATTATAAATAGAACTCACTAAAAGAGAAAGTAAAAGCAACAACATTGATTAACGGCGCTAATCCAAAGCACTGTGGATTAAAGACGTTTTGATCCCGGTTTTGAAGATGTCAGCGTTGGATCCGCCTCAGGGATGCGGTTCTGAGCGGAAGAGCAGCTGAATGCCTGTTAGGTTCATAATCAATCAGGAGGTCTGTGATGTGAACTGGGCTTAGACCATTCAGTGACTGGTAAACAAGCACCAGCACCTTGAAGTGTATTCTTCAGGCAAGGAGTGACGGACTGGATTAACGTGTGGAGTGATGTGTTTGCTCTTCTCTGTCCCAGTTAACATTTTAACGGCGGTATTTGGGACGAGCTGGAGTCTTATGGATTTTTTGGCGCCCAGAATGTTGCATGTGAGGTTGAGCACATGCTAGGCTACGCTAAACAATACGGGTTTTAGGCGCGATCCGGGTCATTATGCTCAGCTGCGGTTCTTGCGTATGTGATCCAGTGAAGTGTGTGATGTGTTTGTGTTTCTCCAGATGATCTAGATCCTGAGGCTCCGGAAACTTCCAGCTGGAAGCGTATACTGTTGGTGTGCCGAACTGAGCCGGGTCTGCTGGTTACCTAACACTAATGGCGCTCTCTATTTCAGATATCGGGCCGGTGTCCATCACCACTGATCCAAGGCAGTTTCAGCATGACCTTCGCGAGCTCTTTGTGCAGGTATGGGGCCTGAATTCACAATTTTCCATCATCTTCACTGTAGTTCAGGTCTTTCTTGACATTCCAAATCAAGGTCCAGAAGTTCCATTCAGCAGATGATTCTTGTGTGTGTAGATTTTCTGCTTGAGGAATTTGGAAGCCTGGTGTGTGTCAGGGTGGGGGGTGTCACCTGAGGAAGGTGGGGAGGGGGCAAATTTCCATAGTGTCCACTCTACTTTGGAAGCCCTCAAATCTTCTTATGTGTCCGTTTCCAGCTCACAACGATGCCGGCAACATAAATCTCAAAACGCTGCCGGGTGTTTATAAACTGCAAGGCCTGCAGCTACTCGAATTCTCCTGGGGGGGTGAGGGAAGGGGGGGGGTTCTGTTTTTTCCTCCTTTCCTGTGACTCGACTTTGGGGTAATGCTTTTTGCAGAGTCCTCCAGGTCTCCCATCTTTCTCCGTCCACTCCCCTGGAAGCTCGCCAATGTGACGCGGGGGTCAGTGCAGTGACCTCGCCAGACTGACTTTTGCATGTGCTGGCCGCCGTTGACGTGACTCGTGTTGGTTCTACTGCATGAATGACCTGAGCCTCCGTCTTGCAGGGAGGAGGGGATTGCCCTGAAATGAGCGTGGGTGCCATCAAGCGGGCCCTGGAGGTGTCCCTGCCCGGTTCCTTCATTTACGTCTTCACAGACGCCCGAGCTAAGGACCACCGCCTCAAACGTGATGTTCTCCAGCTGGTGCAGCTTCGACAGTCCCAGGTACAGTAGCCAGTGCCCATCTGATTAGTTCCCCTCAGATTATAGAACAGGGTTAAGGTTACGTGTGACGTGTGCAGTGTATGCATGTGCGGTGCCAGTCAAAAGTTTGGACACGCCAAGCCGCCTAGTGATACTGTTACATCACATGACCTGGCCACCTGACCTAAACACAGTCGAAATGGCTTGGAGGAGTTTGACCAGAGTGTGAAGGAATAGCGGCCAATGGGCGCTCAGCATATGTGGGACCTCCTTCAGGAAGCTGGAAAAGCATCTCAGGAGGCCACCTCATGGAACTGGTGTAGAGGAGACAGTAGGGGCAGCCAGTGGCTGGAGCAACTGGGGTTAAGGGCCTCGCTCAAGGGGCCGATGGTGGCACCACTCTGCTGACCACAGCATTTCAACCTTCTGAGTCCCAAACCACAGAGTTGCACTGTCCAAATAGTATTAATGTATGTATGTTATTTAAAAATTTTGGTGTCTGTAGAAAGTAGAAAATAGTAAAAATTAAACATTTCTATGGGTACTGTATGTAAATATCAGAGCAGATGTGGGATAATTTTCCAATGGTTAATCTCACTGGTCTCCATATGCCCCTCGCCCCCTCCCTTTCGACTCTCAGGTAGTCTTCGTGTTGACGGGAGACTGCGGCGACCGCTCACACCCCGGTTATCGTGTGTACGAAGAGATCGCCGCTACCAGCTCTGGGCAGATCTTCCACCTGGACAAACAGCAGGTCAACGAGGTAAGAGGCCAAGGGCTCAAGTACAGTTAACAATTTGGGGTAGCTAGAGTGACAATATCACCCCTTTTCCTGACCTAAAAGCATGACTGCTGCGGCTTCTGAGTCAAATCATTCAGTCATGGCTTTGCTGCTGCAATAAAGATGTTAAGGTTATAGTGGAACTTTATCTCTAGTAGAGAGTCCAATAAAAGGAAGGAGATGTTCAGTTCAAACTATTTTTTTAAAGCAAAATAAAATGCTATGTGAAAAAAAAACATTTTTTTTGACATGCGGGAATGACTCGCATGTGACTCCTTGAAGCTTTAGGAAGCAGCTCAGTGTCCAAACTGGCCTTTGAAAGTAGTTCATCTACAGCATCCAGAGAGCTGTGGACCCCTGCTTTCTCACGTCTGACGTGCGGCAATTTTCACGTAGTGTGTTCCGGGGGGGGGGGGGGGATGCCCTCGGCGGCGGCCCAAAACGTCCGGGCGTTCTGCAGGGACATGGCCGTGCTGGTGAGCTCTGGGGCTGGGGGGAAAATCAGAGACATG
>JABJVP010000041.1:3046821-3063857 GCA_026770825.1 Brienomyrus longianalis | reverse complement strand
GAATGGTGTGTGAGTGTGCCCTGCGATGGGCTGGCCCCCCATCCAGGGTTGTTCCCTGCCTTGTGCCCATTGCTTCCAGGATTGGCTCTGGACCCCTGCGACCCAGTAGGATAAGTGGTCTGGACAATGAATGAATGAATGAATGAATGGATGGATGGATGGATGGATGGATAGATGTTACATTTAGTTAGTTGGATTATACAGGTTTTAGCCTTAACTAGGGATATTTTCCCGAAGCGATGCAGACTGACTTGCATACTTGGTTCTGGCTCGCCGTCGAACTCTACGCGGCTGGACCCGATTGGTAAGCTGGGGGGTGGCTAACGGCTGTCTGCCTGCCTCCGCCAGGGCCCAGTGTGGATGAGGCCGGCCGGAGCTCCCTGCTCATCGAGAACGTGACTCTGACTGACGCAGGCACCTATGTGTGCGTGGCCGAGAACAGCGTGGGCGCCATCCGAGCGCTGTCCTTTGTGCGGGTTAGGGGTGAGACATCAAGCCAAACGTTCAGGCGCTTCCACTCAGCCATGGTGCTGACATCAGCAGGAATGAACGAGGTGCCCCCTGCCAGAACAAACTCATGCGCCCAGGACAATATGATAATTTTTTTGCAAATACCACATTATGTATTATGACAGTATACATTGAAATAACACAGAATAATAATATGAATATTATTATTAATAATAATAATAATAATAATAATAATAATAATAATAATAATAATAATATCTCCAGCTTATTTTATTAACTTTCTGTTTAACATTTGTTCAGTCGGAGTAGGTTGTCATAGCAATAAGGGAAATTAAGGGAAATTATGGTTTTATCTGATTTATCTAATAAGAAACATGCCAAATGACCCCACCCACTGTGGATTTTGATGCCTCATTTTATCCAGAAGTAGTTTAAAAATACTTCTCCATTTCCTCAGAGCCCCCAGTGCTGAGGGGGGAGGCACACACCACCCAGACCGTGGTACTGGGGGGCTTGGCCATGCTGGACTGTCCGATGGGAGGTGACCCCATGCCCACCCGGCGCTGGAGCCGAGATGGCCGCCCCCTGCTGAACACTCTGCGCTCACACAGCCTTCACAATGGTTCCCTAGCCATTTATGGCGTGGTGGTACGGGCCTAGTTTGCATGCTCTCTGTACAAACTCATACCCTGCACTGCCACGGTCATCACTCCCTGCACTGACACGGTCATGGTTCAATTTGCTATTTAGCCTGTCTTACCCTGAGCCCTGACGTGGCCTGGCTGCCATGTCCACTGTCTTTCAGAGCGATGACTCCGGGGAGTACCGGTGTGTGGCAGAGAGTGAGGCAGGGTCAGCTGAGCGCAGCATCTCACTCAGAGTACGGGGTGAGTGATGCATGGGCCAGCCGACTCATCCATCGGTCCGCTTCTTTTAGCTCCCGGTCCAGTCAAGGTGTGGTGATATGGGGGTCTTTCTATATGACATCAAGCAAGACGCAGCATAGACAGAATGCAGCACAAACAGAATGCAGCACAGGCAGGATGCAGCACAGACAGGACTCTGAACAGACAGGGTGCAGCACAGACAGGACACAGCACAGGAAGAGTGCAGTACAGGCAGGATGCAGCACAGACAAAACACAGCACAGGAAGAGTGCAGTACAGGCAGGATGCAGCACAGACAGGACACAGCACAGGAAGAGTGCAGTACAGGCAGGATGCAGGACAGACAGGACACAGCACAGGAAGAGTGCAATACAGGCAGGATGCAGCACAGACAGGACACAGCACAGGAAGACTGCAGCACAGGCAGGATGCAGCATAGACAGGCCACAGCACAGGAAGAGTGCAGTACAGGCAGGATGCAGCACAGACAGGACACAGCACAGGAAGAGTGCAGTACAGGCAGGATGTAGCACAGACAGGACACAGCACAGGAAGAGTGCAGCACAGGCATGATACAGCACAGACAGGACACAGCACAGATAGGAATCAATATATATCCCATTCAGACAACAAGTTATCTTCTTAGTTGGGTACCACCTACAGGGGTAGTCGTGGGGGTCAGGTGCAGAGTAGATCGGGTGAGTAGGGGACTTGACGGACCAATCGTTGGCAGCCAAAACTGGCCCTCTTTAATGGGAAAGGAGCCGGTGTGGGAGGTGGAGAGATACTGACTAAATATAATTGGGCTCACCTCAACGCACAGCTCAGGCTCTGGCACCAAACTCCTGGAGAGGGGCTGAGCTGTCAACTGATCACCACCTAAGGGTGAATTGGATCTGATGGCGGGAGAAGATGTTGGATAGACCTGGTATACCCAAACGTATAGTGAAGATGTGCTAGGAGCATTTGACGGAGGTCCCTGTCTGCAAAATTTCTAGGCCGAGTGGAAAGCAACTTTAGCGTTTGCTAAAGCAAAAACTGTGGTAGGATGTGGGAGGAATTTGGTGAGGCTATGGAGAAGGACTAAGGTAAACTGCCAGGTGACTGGGGTGGAGAGCACGGCTGGACTCATGCAGGGATTTAGAACTGTTGACCTCAACTGGGAATATAGGTCGGTCGAAAGAATACTTTGAGGATCTCCTGAATCCCACTGACCTTCCTTAGGGGAAGTAGAGCTAGAAAACTCAGGGGGGGGGGGTGAGGTCACTAAAGTACTCTTCAGTGGTAGGGTTCTGTGGATGGATGAGAATCGCCCTGAGTTCTTGACGGATCTTGATGTTGTTGAGCTGTCTTAGCTGACATGCCTCTTCACTCTTCAACATTGTGTGGACGATTGGAACAGTGCCTTTGGATTGGCAGACTGGGGCGGTGATGCCAATCTTTGAGAAATGGGACCGAAGGATGAATTCCAACTTCAGGGGGGATCACATTCCCCAGCCTCCCTGGTAAGGTCTATACTGAGATACTAGAGAGGAGGGTCCGTCCGTTAGTTGAACCTCAGATTCAGTAGGAACAATGTGGATTTCTTCCTGGTCACGGAACACTGGACCACCTTTTCATCCTCTCAAGGATACTGGAGGGTTCATGGGAGTCTGCCAAACCAGCCTACATGTGTATGAGGCACAGGGTCCATTTTTGCAGGACATTGGGTCCCTGTACAAATGGAGCGAAAGCTTGGTTCACATTGCCAGCAGTAAGTCAGATTCGTTCCTGGTGGGTGATGAATTCAGTCAGGGCTGCCTTTTGTCAATGACTGTGTTCAGAATTTTTCTTTTTACTTTTTGTGGATGATGTGGTCCTGTTGGCATCATTGGCTGGTGACCTACAACATGCCCTGGGGTGGTTTGCAGTTGTGCTAGATGCAGCTGTGGCCATGGTTCTCGACTGGAAAAGGGTGGATTGCCCACTCTGGGGGATGGATACCTCAGTGCCTCAGGGTCTTGTTCATGAGTGAGAAAAGAAGGGAGTGGGAGATCGACAGACAGATTGATGCAGATGCTGGGTCATTCTGTTCCGACGAAGGGAGAGCTGAGCTGGAAGGTGAAGCTCTCGATTTACCAGTCAATCTACGTTCCTATCCTCACCCATGGTCATGAGCATGGGTAGTGACCAAAAGAATGAGATCCTGGATACAAGTAGCAGAAATGAGTTTCCTCCACACTGTGGCTGGGCTCAGCCTTAGAGACAGGGTGAGGAGTTCGGGAGGGGCTCAATGTAGAGCCGCTGCTCCTCCGCATTGAAAGGAGCCAGTTGAGGTGGTTCGGGCATCTATCTAGGACGCCTCCTGGGTGGCTTCCCTGGTAGGTGTTTCAGGCATGTCCAACTGGGAGGAGTCCCCAGGGCAGACCCAGGACATGTTGGAGAGATTATATCTCACAGCTGGCCTGGGAACAGCTTGGTATTCCCCCGGAGGAGCTGGAGGTGGTGACTGGTGAGAGGGAGGTCTGGGCATGCCTGCTTAGACTGCTGCCCCTGTGAGGCGACCCCGGACAAGAGGTGGAAAATGGATGGATGGGTGGATGGATGGATGAAGAACAGGTCATCCTAATCAATGGGATAACAAGAAAAAGGTGGATGGGCACAGCTAAGATTAAAGGTTATCTTCGATAACTAATTATCTGCTAACTCCAAAGTTTAAGCAGATAACGCTAAACCGATAAACCACAAAAAAAAAATGTCTGTGTCTGGGATAGTGGGTGTCCTGGAAAAAGATCAAGATCCAGGCATTTAAGAACTTCTTGGGCACAGCCATCAGTAGTGTGTCTGTCTGCGGGGAGAATGTCGACCTTTTTGAGAGATTTACCTACCTCTGCAGCAACATTCATGTCTCTGGTGACCCTTCCTTTGAAGACAGCAGACGGATTGGAAGAGCATGGGAGGTCATGAGGTCGATACCTTTCCAAGAGGAAATCCTGGTGCTCCTTGTCTTGCTGTATGGCTGTGAGACATGGATGCTAACCAGTGAGCTGAGAAGAAGAAGACTGGAGTCCATCGGGATTGTGTCTCTTTGGAGGATCCTTGGATACCGCTGGTTTGACTTTGTGTTGAATGAGCAGTTGTTAGAGGAGTCCCAAATGAGGCACATTACCTGCATTAGCTTAGCTAATTAGCAGTTAGCAGATTAGTGGAACCCTGCCCATCACTGACAAAAATAATGCATTAGCCAAACAGGTCAGTTAATGGTAGTAAAATAGTCTTAACATCACTGTCTTGTGTCACTGCTGTTACAGTTCCAGGTGTCTACTCCAGTTGGGGCCAGTGGGGTCCCTGCAGTGCCAGCTGTGGACAAGGGCTCCAAGAGCGAATCAGATTGTGCAATAATCCAGCCCCAGCCAATGGTGGAGCACCATGTCAAGGAGCAAGCACTGAAACGAAGACCTGTCAATCTAGGCTTTGCCCTGGTACTTCAGCCTTTCTACTTAACATACACACACCACAGATAACTTTCCTGATGGGAAATACTAGTGCAACTTTCCTGTCAAATTCTGTTTATAGCTGGTTTGAGGCAAACCAGTCCGTGTTGTTTATCATTTCATCAGTAGAGTCATAGTTTAGTTGCCTTAATATCCTGTGCTGACTAGCAGGGTCTTCAGGTTTCAGTTGAGTTGGGGTTTTGTGTTGCTCATCTCCTTCTGGTGCTAAATCCCTGTAGGCGATGTGCCCAGGAGGGCTCGGGGCAGCCTCATTGGCATGGTGAATGAGGAAGAATTCGGCGTTGCTTTCCTGGAGGCCAACATCACAGAGAATAAGGAACAGGGCAGCAGCATTTTGGAGGGACACATAGAAAACGTGCCTCCCAGTGTGGGTGAGCATATAACCTGGGGCAGGGTGTCGGTGTCGGTGTAGGGCGTCCTCTCACTGAGCCTGCATTCCAGGCCCTCTGCTGCGAGTGCTGGTGTCTGTCTTCGCCCCTATCTACTGGACCACCGTGCTGCAGATGGCTGCTACCCAGAATGGCTTTTCCCTGACCCAGGGTCTGTTCCGGCAGGAATCCCAGCTCGAGTTTGAGTCAGGTGACCCCAGACCACAGCCTCTCTACACCAGGGGTGGCCAATCTTATCCACAAAGAGCCAGTATGTATGCAGGTTTTTGAGATAACCTTTAGGCCAGCTGTTCAAACCCAGGTGATGACTCTTTAGCAAATCAGTCCTCTAATTAGTAATCAATTAGGGAGTCGCAGTGAAATCCTCCATACACAGCGGCCCTTTCTGGATTAGATTTCCCACCCTTGCTCTGCACCATAGCTGTCATACCAAGCGTCTACGTTTTAATGTAGGATGTCTGAGTAATGTAGTGTGTAGTTCGGTTAGTGCCTCTTAGCAACAACTGAGAACACAGAACTGATTCCCAAGCATTTGGATTTGGGGGGGGGGGGGGTACAGTGTGCTAAGCCACTGAGCAGCTCACAGCCCCCAACCAATTACTGCTGATTACACTCATTGCTTAACCACATGGTTACTATCGTCCACTTTGCTGTCATGATTCTTTGGATATTTTTCTAGCCCACCTAGAATGAGCTAGTCACTCGCAGCCTATGATGCTAACTGTTGGTGTTCCATGTTCAGGGGAGATCCTGAAGCTGACTCACGTGGCCAGGGGCCTGGATGCTGAGGGAATCCTCCTGGTGGACATTGTTATCAATGGCTTTGTTCCTCGAATCCTCTCTGATCTGTCTGTCAGCCTGCAGGTGGGGACTATGTGTCAGACACTGACAAATCGACCCGAGTCACCATCAAATACTCAATAGTTTTTTTCTCTTTTTAGAGTTTCCCTTGAGTTTAAGAGTCCTGCATACTCTGAGGGAGTCTGTTAAAACTCCAACTAAGAGATAGTCCCAAATATTCTAGCATCGGTATTAAAGTTGAACACAAGAAATCATTACTTTCTCCTGTGCATGTGAATTTTCCAGGCAAACATGGAGACGAGTATGTAAATCATAAAAATGTAACTCAAGAATAAAGCAAAACAACTTATGGTGTTTTTTGCCCTGCAGGAATTTGATGAGTCATACGTGCGTACAGGGCCGGGGCAGATGTATGCCTGGTCTTCCCAAAGTCACCTGCAAGGCGGCTCCCCTCTTCTGCTGCGCTGCAACCACACGATGGTGTACGAGGAAGGCCCCGAGCGCCAGGGGCCACTGCTGCAGCTGCTGAGAGTGTCCGGCATTAGTGGGGCTTACAGTTGGACAAGCCTCAGCCTGGACTTCCAGCTCACTGCCTCGCTGATCCTACCCAGTTAGTGTCGACCCGCTTCCCGAGACCGGAAGGTGTGTGCGGGTATTTATCCTGCTGGACCCACTCCTAACTCAAACGTGTCTGTGCAGATGGCGAAGGAGACAGTTGCCCCAAAGGGTTTGTCCTGGACGCAGCCTCATTCTGTGCAGGTAAGCCAAGGGCTCCAAGCTCTGTGCTATTTCTATAACTTAAATACAATCTAGTTCTTAGTAACACTTTACTTAAAGCACTCATGTGTAATGCATTATACATGCCATCAAAATGCATTCATTCAGTATCATAAACACTGCTATAACTATGTTATAAAAGGACATAACACATTATAGCCACTGTTTTTATGCATTATGAATTCTCTATGAAGCTCTCATATATAATGCACTATTAATACCTTCACAATGCATTATAAAGGCTTATACTGACCATTATAATGCATTATGAAGGCATCTGTAGCGTACTTTGATGAGTGCTTTAAGTAAAGTGTTACACAATTCTTTATAATGTTAGATATGTTATAGAGGAGCATGGCGAAGAACAAGGAGATAATCCACATAACGGCTCCAACAAGGGACTTTATTTTAACTTAAAAAAATAAACAAGAACCAAAAAGGAACCATGAGGGACCAAATACAAAACAGGCAGACAACAAAAACTAAATCAGTTATTGATGTAATGCAGTCTGTGGCTGCATCTAACTAATGGCAATATCAACATCAGGTGATTATAAGCAGTTGGGTTGCCTGAGCAGGACAATTTGGGGGCAGCATGTGGCTCTGTGTGTTTGAGCAGAAGGTCGCTGGTTCAGGCCTGGCTTTGGCAGAAGGGTTATTTGACCACGAGCCCTTGAGCAAGGCCCTTATCTCAGCTCCATGGGTGCCACTGCAGGTGGGTGCCCTTCACTGCCAAAGCTTGCTCTCCCTAAATGTGTGTAATGTAAGGGACAGGGGTAGGTGAAAAGAGAATTTCCCTACAGGGATCAATAAAGTGTTATTTTCAATGAATGCATTTTGACTAATGACTATACTCTGCAGTAGGAAGACATTAAAACTCAAAGCCTGTTATTTTTTAAATTATATCTTTGTTTTATGAATATATGTTATTTCATTCCTCCATCCATCCATCTTCTGTAACCGGTGTTTATTTCAATATACTAATAAAAAGTTTTTCAATGTGCAGAGCAGGAGCATAGATTGAAAGTCTGCCCCCCCCCCCAGCAAAATGTCACCTTGGGCACCAGCACAGTTTACATACAGTTCATGTATTCAAGGGTCCTTGTCATATATGGAGCCTCCTGAGTCTGCCAGGGCCCCCTTACCATCTTTTTAGCTGCAATTTCTGCTCCACCGATGACCTACTTTCTACAAGCCTCTGGGCTTTGCTGAGGTCGTAACAGAGACAGTCATCCATTAGCGCTCATGCTTAAGGCAGGACAGGTGACTCTACGATGCTATCAGCTCAAGCCAAAAGCATTTTGCCGTGGCAGTAGAGTGCGGCTAACTGGATATGGAGGCTGTGCCTGTGAGTGGAAGGTCACTGGTCCAAATGCCAGGGGCGGCAATAAAAAGCATGTCATTTTGCAATACATGTGTTTGCTGAATAAGTAAAATGTCCAGATGTACTATGACGTCACCGAGCTGCTCGTCTTGCTTCCAGATGAGGATGAGTGTGTCTCTCAGGCCCCCTGTGAGCACTCCTGCCAGAATCTCATAGGTGGCTTCTCATGTGCCTGTCCCTCGGGCTTCACCATCTCCCCCGTGTCCCACACCTGCCAAGGTGAGGCGCAGGGCGTCGGGCTACAGCACGCAGCACCTCGTTTGTGCTGCTGTGCTGCTCCTGGGTGACTGAGTTAGGTCCATTACTATACAGAAGACGCTTATTTCAGTAATGCTGCTTTTTATTGTGATTGCATTCGGAAAACTAATAACCAATTAACTGGTCCAAAAGAGAAATGCATCAGAAAGAGTAACAGGTCATGAAAGTGGGGTCTGAAGTGTCATGTGAGCCAGAGCGCATTAAATGCTGGATGATTAACGCTTTGTGTTCAATTCTAGTGTTGACATGAAGACAGCTTGTACTAAACTGTTAATTAAGTTATCCAGTTTGTCCAGCGACCGTCTATAAGTTTCCTGAAGGGAAAGTGGTTATCGTGTGTGTGACATAAGTGGTTATGTGTGTCCACTCACCTTGCCCTGTGTGTGACACCATTCTGTGTGGCATAACCCCCACAGACATCGATGAGTGTGACCAGGGCTCCCACATGTGTCAATACAACCAGCAGTGTGTGAACACCGAAGGGGGCTATCGCTGCCAAGCCCAGTGCGGCCCCGGGTTCAAGCCCAGTGTCGCCGGAACCAGCTGTGAAGGCAAGGGCCCAACTAGCAGCCACGCTGGCGGGCTACTCCTCAGTCAGATCTATGGGTCTGTCGGGCCTTCAGGGCCCGTGGACCGTAAGGACAGCTGTTTGGATCACATTTGACATAT
Source organism: Brienomyrus longianalis (assembly GCA_026770825.1). Classification (NCBI taxonomy): domain Eukaryota; kingdom Metazoa; phylum Chordata; class Actinopteri; order Osteoglossiformes; family Mormyridae; genus Brienomyrus; species Brienomyrus longianalis. The sequence goes on along the minus strand of JABJVP010000041.1, from coordinate 3,054,727 downwards.
TAAAAATTATAAAATTTTGGTGCTTGAATGTTTGAGATGAAAAAAAAATTATATTTAAATCTCTGTGAAAGGTGAAGATGGCTGTGCAAACTGAAAACACACACACACACACACACACACACAAGATGTTGGTGAATTTTTTTCATTAAAGTTAAATCAAATGAAAATTACTTAAACACTTAATCAGCGTTGCTAACCTCTGACCTGCGTGTTACAGATGTGGACGAATGCCAGGAGTCTTCCATCTCCCCCTGCCAGCATAAGTGCCTGAACACCTTGGGCTCCTTCCGATGTGCCTGCCATGTGGGCTACCAAGTCTCCGGTTCGCGCTGCTTAGGTTAGCATCACTGGGTTAGCGCATTGTGCTAGCATTAGCCTAGTGTCACAGGGTTGGTGTTAAGCTAGCATAGCTGGGTTAGTGCTAAGTTAGCATATTTTGACTCGCATTAGCCTAGGGTAGCTATGCTAGTATTCCAATGGCATTGCTGGGAGAACTGGGAGACAAAAGAAAACATAACATATACTCAGTATTACTACCTGTTTTAGGAAGGGGTGGCGGGACGTAAATGAAGCTAAGAAGCAGGAAAATTACACTAATTACACTGCCTAATAGATAGAGTTGAAGATGAGACTAATACCAAACCGTCTAACTAGGAAAGATTTATGAAACTGTGAAAACACAGTCTTCATTCAATTTACGATTTCAGCCAGTTGGCACTTTATTAATGCACAAGAAGCCAGCAACTAGCAATCATTTATCTCAACAACAGCAATGGGCCCTGGGCTCACTCTTCCCCACAGACTAGCTTGTTGTAGTACTATTCGTGATACCTTTCAATCCTCTAGTGAGCTGATTAAAGGCTCAATGAATCACACAAAGCAAACATGCCCAGATCCGGTGTTGCAACCCAGGATTTGACTCTTACGGGGGTTCATCCCCTTGAAGAAACATGGGAAGCCCCCCATTAATTTGCCGGGGGTGAATATATAGGAGCAATTGCAATAAAGTTTTACACATTTTTTTCATGGTGGCTTACACCAAAAATAGGGGTCTAGAAGCACCTATGTTCTGATCTTTAACCATCTAGAGCCATGATTCCCAACCCAGTCCTCTGGTACCTGCAGGTGGTCCATTCTCATCAATGAAGGGATTTCAGTTCTGAACTAAGATCTGTTTTTTTTTTTTATCTTTAACTTGAATCTTGGTCATTCATTGTGAGACATTATTTATTCCCGTTTAATTTCTGCATATCCTGCAAATTATTTTTACTGGGTTTATATGTCTGACAATTTTATCATGCGTCATTAAACCAGTGACATGACTCCAGTGATAACCATTATCTCCCCATGTGCCGGTACATGGTCAGACATCAACGAGTGCACCCGCAATGTGTGTCCAGCCCCCCAGCAGTGCCGCAACACCGACGGCAGCTACCAGTGCTTCGACGGCTGCCCCACTGGCATGGTGCAAGTCGAGGACGGGGCATGTGTGGGTGAGAGGCCGTCACCCTGCCATTTGTAACCTCATTTTGTAACCTCTTAAGATGGGAACCATCAAGGAAGCAAACTGGGAGCACCAGTTTTATTGAACAAAGACATTGATAAAAGTGACACTTGTTCTCCACAGTTAAATCATCATGTATACTAAAATTAACACGAAAAAAGACATCTACACTGAACCGTTTTACAATATAGAATATCTGTTTTGAAGTATTTGTTAAAGTAATGAGAGAATCCAGAGAATTAAGAAATCATTCAAAATAAAAAGACATTGAAGACAGAGTGAATACATTATGTCATTTGAAGTTGAGAAGTCTGAGAATTACAGCAAGAGTATCTCTATACAATAAACCTCACTGTGCAAGACTCAAGATCCTAAGATTCCTGTGGTCAAAATAAACTAGTAGAAAAAACAAAGCCAAGCTGACATTTAGTGCCATCACACGGTATGGAGTCTCCTTTGGATATTCCCGATATCGTTATGGAGATGTAGGCCTGGCTCCTTGGGCCTTCGGAGCCACACATTTCCCAGCATGCCACTGCCAGCGGATCCCCCTGCAGTGTGCTACGTCAGCATCATTAGGGATCCCTCATCCCATCTTTGTGCTGCAGATGTTGACGAGTGCCAGGATGGCAGCCACATGTGTCGCTACAGCCAGGTTTGCCAGAACACAGTGGGGGGGTACAGCTGCCTGTGTCCCCGAGGATACCGGTCCCAGGGGCTTGGCCAGCCGTGTCTGGGTGAGAGATCGTTCTCAGCCGATTGATCTTACCTAGGCATGCCACCTTTGTGGAAACCAGTCATCGGTGATTTTGTCGATTTTACTTGTCTATTAACTTGTGTTTTCACACCTCAGACATCAACGAATGCCTTCAGGTTCCCAGCCCTTGCGCCCACCAGTGCCGCAACCTTCCAGGCAGTTTCCGGTGCCTGTGTCCGCCAGGCGCCGCCCTACTGGCGGATGGGCGTTCCTGCGCTACCTTGGAAAGGGGGCGTGTCCCCAGTAATGGCACTCGGGTCCTGGCACGGCTGCGCCCCCAACTGGTGTCTGGCCTGGGTCAGCCCGTCCTCACACGTCTGTCCATCCTGCCTGAGCAGCAGGGAGGCACCTTGGTCACTGGGCGTGGCTGCCCGCTGGGCTACCACAGCAAGGAGGGGGTGTGCGTGGGTGGGTACACATATCTTCAAATGTATCGCTGCCCTTGCTTGTTTTTTGACAGAATCACAAGTTTCTATGAAATTAGATGAAACTGACAAAAGTAATTGTCCATCATTCTGTACTTCATATTCCACAGAGCAGATACTGTGCATTTGATTTATGATAAAACGATTGAAAATGACAAGGATGATAAGCACCCCATCAAAGTTAAAACAAATCATCGGAAAGTAATGATAGCCCAGGCAAACTATTTTCTTTAGTTAGTATATCAGATGTTTTCAGTCATTTATTCGGTCACTCAGCTATTTGAATGGGGAGAAGTACTCAGTCACCTGTTTTGTGTGATTGTGTGCATCACACTGAACATGGACAAGAGGATAAGCAGAGAGTTGTCTGAGGAAAAAAGGAAGAGGGTCTCCCTCAGAAGAATTTGTCTATTTATTATCTTCCAAAAAAATTGCACATTTATGTTTTATCCCAGTAATTCAACAAGCTGTTTCTCTATCAAACACAGCAGAGCACAATGTGCAACCTCATGGAATCTCAAGGCTAAAAACTAGAAATGTATAATGAGCTGTCATATTTTAAATTCAAATGAATGCTCTTACCTTCACATTTATTCATGGTCTCCTGGGGACAGTCCACCACCTTCAGACATATTCATCAATCCTTGTCAAGCTTGCTGTATTGAGTGTGCTGTTGGCAAGTTGCCTGCCTTTGAAATGTGTGTCATGGGATGCATTTAGTTCAGCCTCTAGTCCTGTAACAGCTTTATACATGGCAAAAAGGCATTTCATTCTGGACTGAAAAATGCATTTAATCAAGCCTTAATTAATTAAGTCTCCTCTCTGCCCTCTGTTCTCATCGGTCCATGAAGCTCCCTCCTCCCTATTCTCATTGGTCCGTAAACAACCCTGCCCTGGGCACTCATTGGCCCGTGAGCCACCTTGCTCTGAGTCCTCATTGGTCCTCGTTCTTGTGTCCCCTTCCCCTATGCAGACGTAGATGAATGCCAGCTGTGGAAGCCTTGTCAGCATGAGTGTCGGAACACCCTGGGCAGTTTCCAGTGCCTGTGCCCCCCAGGCTACCAGCTGCTGCCCAATGGGAGGAGCTGCAAAGGTGCAGGTCTTGCATTGTCTATTGGTGGAGGCAGCATGGAGACAAGGGTGTGCTCCCTGAGCCCATCTGAAGCTCTCCCTCTTTGTCCCTAACAGACATCGACGAATGCACCGTACAGGGCATTCAGTGTGGCCCTAGTCAGATGTGCTTCAACACTCGAGGGGGGTACCAATGTTTGGACACCCCCTGCCCCGCCTCGTACCAAACAAGAGGGGCCCCAGGGTACGTAGTGCAAGAAGTTTCTTCGGTGCTGTCAATACTGTTCTAACCACACCATGACATGGTTCATAGCTTAGACTGTGAACAATGAGGATTAATGAAACTAACTATGCCCAAAATTTCCAGAATTCACGACATATGTACTGATTATTATATACTATTTCCCAGAGTACATGTTGTCTGTTATGCTGCTGCTGTGAGCCGGCAGTTACGGGGGTGTCACAATCACCTGACTGACTCCTTCCTTCTTGGACAGGACTTGTTACAGAGCCTGTTCACTGGACTGCTCCCCGGGGGGCGCCCCACTCCTGCTGCAGTACAAGCTGCTGACCCTCCCCCTGGGGATCCCAGCCAATCACAATGTGATACGCCTCTCCGCCTTCTCAGAGGGCGGGAGGCTACAGGAGCGCACGACGTTCACCATCCTGGAGCAGGGAGGGGGTGGCGAAGGTGCGGACGAGGCCATTCCCGTGGGGGGGCCACAGTTTGGGATCAGAGACGAGGCCGGGCGGGGCATCATATTCACTGCGCGGCCGCTGGACTTGCCCGGGCTGGTCCGCCTGCGTGTGCAGGCCACCACATTTTCTGCGCAGGGCCACATCACCTACCAGAGTGTGTTCATCATCTACATCTCCATCTCCCGCTACCCATACTGAGCCTGGTCCCGCTGTTGGACTTCACATCTAACCCATCTGAGGGTCTAGCTACCAGACCAGATACTGAGAGCTCACTTCTTCAACCAGACCCACAAAAACAAATGCAGCGTGATACTATCAAGCAGAATATAAATGGTGAATAATTCTGTACTGGACTGATCTCAAGGCATTGCGAAGCAAAAATTAATAGTGGGACAAATCTTTTTCTAATTTTATTTAAGTAGAGTTGAGCATCTCACTTAGTACATAATATTACTGTTTTCGTTTTGTGGGAATGCCATGGAATTTCTAGATGTCAAACTAAGATGTGAAAATGTTTTACGTTAGTTGAGAAACCTTTTTACAGTTCTTTGTTTTGTTCTTTGGGGATCAGTATTGCAGTGTCACACTACAGTGAAATTATAATTGTTTTATGTTTATTCAAAAGAGCAGGCTGACTAATATTGTCACTGAATTATGCTATTTTTGTCACAAGTAAAATGGAACTATATTTAAGGGTTAAAAAGTATTACTTTTTATATTACAGTAAGCAAATTGTGTATTTTTTAATGAGTTTGTCTTTGTATTGTGTTAAAGCATTCGAGCTTGATTGACATGTAAAGGGATAATCAACTGCAATTGTGTTTTGGCTGTATTACTGTGGTACTACCTCCTCGACTTGGAGTTAACCACGTAAAATGTTCAGATGTGTTTTGCATCATTAAAACATTTTATGTTTGACAATTTGGGAATTTATTTTAACATAAAATCCACATTACAGAGTGTACTGGATGAGTGTAAATGATGCAATACACGTTTGCTCCATTTTTTGTAATTCAGAAATCCCTGAGCATGAATCAAACTAAGGGCACGTTGGCGAGAGGACTGAATCCTAATCAGTAAACCACTACAAAACTAACAATAAGATGTTATAGTTCGAATTCACTTTCTTACTGTTTGAATTAGTGTTAGAATTTCACGCCATCACAGATGAAACAGAGTACCTTTCAAAATATAACGTATTTCAACATATTTCAAATGTACAACGGCAAAACAATTATTCCCTGACCGGGAATCGAACCCGGGCCGCGGCGGTGAGAGCGCCGAATCCTAACCACTAGACCACCAGGGATATAATTGATATTATCCCTGAAAGCAGTAGAGTGGAATAGATTATAGTCTATAACTAATCGATAAAGCAAATTTCCGCAAGCAAATAATCACAAAGAATGAGTTCCCTTTATAGATTGATACTAATGAAGTGTGTAACTCATGTTACCACCACTATAGCCATTATTATATATAATAATATAGTTCGATTCCCGGTCAGAAAATAGGGTTTTACGTCATTGACTTACTGCCGCGCCAATGCTAAGTTTTAACCCTTATTTACTGAGATTATGTAGTTCTACAGAAGGCAATTAACAAAGCAGCAAACACATTCAAAAGCTGGTAATTTAATGTTCAATTCCAAGGAGGACTTGGATCATCGATCAAAGTAATCCAACACCATTGCTTGAGGAGAAGACCTATTTCACTTTGAATAGAGGCAACTGTTAAACTGTGTATTTTCGTGTGACGACATCTGCTGGGTGGGGTACAATCTACTACATTTTGAAGTGTAATCATATTTCCCGTTGCTGGAAATACACATTATCCTATTAAACAAGTGTTCTGGTAAACGTGTTCTTGTGTACACAACGTGGTACCACCGATTTTAACAAATATGATTAATGGAAGAAATTAATCAGAAATGTAGCGATTTCAGAAGCAACTCAATTTCGAAATCAGTGATCACCCCCCCCCCTTCCCCCCCGACTCTGAAAAACCCCTGTGGACGGTGCCTGTCTCCCTCGCATGACCCGTCAAACTCCCACTGTCATTTGATTGCAACCTTCCCTCACTAAGAGGTTTGTATAGCCTACTTATGACCGACAGATTATTCTCATTTTCCATCCTCATGCCAAGAAGTCGAAGCCGCCCCCGTCGGCATCCGCGGTGGTAGATACTCCAGACACTTCACAGCTGTCAGCCGCCGGAACCGGTCGGACGTCGGCAGTTTTAGGCGACGACTCGCCGAATCCATCCAGTTCCAGGCCCGAGGCTTTTAACCGGAACAGGATCCTACCTAGTCGTTACGGCGGGCCAACAAGACTGGACCATCTCGCCGCGATGGCGGACACACGGATTCCCTGCTCCTCCCTGCCGCCGTTCAACTCCAGCCTCTTCCTCCGGATGACTTCCTGTCTCCGCAGGCATTAGACAGGCCTGAAGTTGGCTCGCCGGGCAGCAGGGCCGTTCCGTAGCTTTAAACACAAGCGAAGTAAAAGAGCAAAACACAAGCGACGAAGCCGGCCGTACGCGCCGACTTTAAGTAGACTTAATATTATTTGTTCGCCTAGGTGGCTGTACAATTTTGCGGAAAGGCGGGTTAACCTTAGTGCTAGCAAACAAAAGCGGCCTAGATTAGCCTAGCCTAGCCTAGCATACTTAAGCGTAGCCCACTGGTCCTCGCGAGTCCCGCTTCTGTTAGCCGCGCGCGACTCTTCTGTCTTCGGGTCACTCGGACAGCCGTCCGACTTGCTAGCCAGGCTGACAGGTGGTTTTCAGTAGTAATTATATTAATATTAATAAGAATAATACAAGGTGTGGAATTTTGGGACCCGCCGATAGAAAGATAGCTGTGCATTCCGGTTTGTGTTGTCGCCCAGTGCGTTTTCCCCGTGCGATTAACCGTTATACATTTTCACAAGTGTTAGCAGGACCGCTTACCTGACAGCTAGAATAGGTTGGCTATTTTTGGAGATATTACGCTTGCTGAGCAAATTATCTCATTATGTGTGTATTTTGCCCAGAAACGCCCAGCCATGATACTGTCGCGTCTCGTATTTAAGGGGGGGGTTTGAGTCTGGTTAGCCGTCTTGCTCTTGTAACCTTCCCGCGGTTCAGATCTATGTCTGCAAGTTGTCCACTGTCGTCGACACGGGTTCCACGGGAAATGGTAAGACGGTTTTTAACTGGTTGGTTACTTATCCCGTCGCCAGACAGGTGTAAACCAGCACGACTGTGGTTATATTTGCGTAACCCGGGAGGAGGCAGCGCTACCCGGTTTAATACTAGTCTCTGCTAGCTAGCGGTTTACCTGTCATGAACTAGACTCAGCTAGTTAGCTAACTTCCCTCTGACACCCTAACCTGTCAGGATCACTTTGCAGCCGGTCTCACGGTCTTAACTATTTTATTTGCATAGCGCCTCGGTTAAGTGTTACATATA
>JABJVP010000041.1:2976675-2988498 GCA_026770825.1 Brienomyrus longianalis | reverse complement strand
GACATTTGTAGCTTCACACTTTGGGTCAGTTTTACACAGCAGGTCTGTGGTCTGGTAAGGGAACCCAAAATGATCACTGTGTATGTCGACCTCTGCTGCTGTAACTGAATATCCATGTTGAGCACAACCAATGATACAATACAGTCTTCTGACATCATCCCTCCTAAATATGCTAATGATACGAATGGTTCCATCAGTCCTGTGATCTTTGTAGGCAGAGACCAGGAAATGTTTTGTGTCCTTAATCGGCGTTATATTTTGCTCAGTCAAGTTCTTTGCAGACTGATTACTCAGATCAGCTGTCGGATGCAAAATATTTCCCCATAAATGTGGATATATAGTCAGATTCCACCCTAAGGGAACTTTATAGACTATCCACATAATTCCAAGTATTAATGACAAAAAAATTAATTTTCTTGTACAAGTTTTCTCCATGAAGAACTGCTGGTTTGGAAACCTGGAAAAAGAAAACAATATATATATAAACATACATACTTTAACTGTTTATACTCGTTATAGGCAAATTTAATGTTTGGCAGTTTCATGAGTTTTAATATGGTAAATTAAATTCCGCCAGATCATTATTCTGCATAACGCTAATAATGCAAGTGGTTCCAGCTTCTGTAATCTTTGTAGGCAGATACGAGAAAATGCTTTGGCTCATTAATCAGTGTTATATTTTATGTAATCCATAAATAAGCACTGTGATCCAGAAATATTTCACTACCCACAGATATGTATTTTCCTATTTCCATTCTATAAAATCACATCCACAAAAATTTGGATCAATTTGTACATATGAAACATGTTTTCCACATTTGTGGATAAATGAATAATAATAATAATAATAATGCATTTTATTTAAATAATGCATTTTATTTACACCTTACAAACCACAACCAACGCAATATGCATGCATACTTCTACATCTGTACATGCTTATGCATATAAACATTCAAAATGACCATAAATCAAATAAATATAAAGCAGCAAAATTTAAGTGAATAGGCAGTTTTAAAATGATGAGGTTTAAGTCAACATTTGAATGTAGAAAGATAATCATAACTATGGATATTGGGAGGGAGAGAGTTTTCAAAGACGGGCAGCATGATTACAGGCCCTGAAGCCCGTACTGGTCAGGCGAGCAGCAGGCAAAATTTTCTACATTTTTCTACTATTTGTAATATTCCAAACTTGCTTATAAACTAAATATCCATCAAGGAAAAGAGTAAATTACCAGATATATCCATAATCGTCCATACTTAATTGTAAATTTAACCTCTAAACATAATCTTCATCTCAACCTTTTTTAATTAAACCCCTTCAAGCATTTCAGTCATTTGCATTTCCTTTAATACTCTGTGACAGGTTGCCAACTTTTACAATGTCCCTTTTGTACTGTACATATTGCAATGGAGATCATGCAGAAGTGCAACCCACCTGCATGACATCAGACACATATTCCATCACTGTCTTTCTCAGAGTGTATGTCAGCAATATAAGTAAGTGGAGCTTTATTGTCATCCCAAACAATACAAAATAAACAATACACAATACACAGTGAGACGAAATATCGTTCCCCTAAACCATGAGTACAACATGAAACACAAACACACAGGACAGATCACAATGAGAGTGAGAGGGGCAGTAATTTTTACACCACACCTATCTACATGTAATATCTGAATGTGATTGTGATATATACAGAGTAAGTAAAGTGAGTAAGTTATGTTGTGCAAATTAGGCAAGTTGTGCAAGAGTGCAATACGTGTATATATGTGTAAAGGACTAGGTGTGCATAGATGTGGACATGTTCACAATAGCAGCCATAGCGGATCGGAATATAATGTTATAATGTTATTTGTAGCGGGGGATCACTGTATATGAAAAGGTCTAGATAGGAAATGACAAAGCAATTTGATATGCAAAGTGTACAGTGCTGTTTGTTTTGAAATTGCACTGGAATTTTTTTTTTTTCCCTGTTTTTCAAAATGACAGGAAAGGGGTGGGCGTGGGGAAAGACAGAGTTAAGGATTAGGAGAACTGAATGGATTTGGACGTGATTAGTTGTTAATTATGGGCTGATATTTGTGCCTCTAGAAACTGAATATGAAGAGTGTATATTTGAATCTGCAGTCGTTGCATTAAAGAACTGATGCATAAGCCGTGCTCAAAGTTGAGAAATAAAAGTGTCGCTGCTGTGTTGACCGTGAGAACTGCGGTGGGGGTGTTGGGAACAACAGAAGCGCCTCAACAACACTGTAGTTACTGCGCGCGCTGCCCTGCCACTCTCGCGTGACGCTTGTGTCCGAGTAGCAGAGTACTGGCAACCTGTGAGAAGTGGTGGTGCGATAAAGATTAAAATTCTTATTACGTATATGATGACTCGTGTAGCTGCGCTAACCTATTGTAATGACAAACCTCCGAATCCCGCATTTGCGGCTCACGCGTCCACTTCACCCGAACCTGCAGAACAGTCGTTAACGTGGAAATGAGCTGCGTTGTGAAGCTGCGGTCGATTACTTTTCCTCAAGGACCCGGATTGTGCATCTCAATTAATTGAAAATGAATCGTGAGAACTTAAATTGAATTGGGAGAAGTGAATTTGTAAGTATAGAGCGTCACATTTTCCAAGTAGGATAAATGCAGTTTCAAAGAATTCAGATTCAAACTAATAAATTCAGATTTTAAACGCAGCAACTGCAGATTCAAATATACACTATTCATATTGGCACAAATATCAGCCCATAGTTCATGACTGGGACTAATGCTGTGACATTGTATTTCTTTTTTCTACTGAATGAATGTACCAGTGTAAAAACCCAGTAATGAGATTTAAAAAAGACAAGAAATCATATTAAAATTACAAGAATAAACTGTGTATTGAAATGTGTTTTATGATTTAGCCAAAAAAATTCAGTATAAATAGAATTCATTAAATAACATTAACCATGAAAATTAAGTATTCTTTATAGACAAAGGTAGCAGCATTTTCTGTAATTTTATTTTTTATCACCCCGATGTCTGGGCCTCCATTGTCGGCCAAACATGTCCCCGTTTGGCCAGCAGAGGATGCTGATCATCCCAACCGACAGAAAAACGGAGAAACAAACAGGCCGCCTATTTTTTTCTTTTCCTGTTTTATTACGTTCTAATTTTAAAACAGCAAAACAAAAGCAGAACGCGGATGTTTAAAATCAATCAAATGATTTTAACAAATAGACATTTGATGATTAAATAAGCAAATCGAGTAAGTGGGATAAAGTTCTGCAATCCCTAAAAATTATAGTGTTTCCACAATTTTGGCCACTAGTTTATATAGATGCTAAGATACTAATTGATACTATCACTATTGGATTAGATACTCATTTGTAACAGTATCGATAGCACCAGTTCTCTCTTCACCAGACAGAAGTACTTCAGTTTTGGAACAAATTTTTCTGATGAAGAAATATGGAGAGACACGCAAAAAAGCATTTAATGTAACTGAAATACAACAGTAATTCTATCTGTTTATTTTTCCCTGCACTACTTCTGTTTTCCCAGTACTTATGCAGAACTTCCAAGTTAGCGCCGGTGCTTGTCGTCAACCATTCAGCACAATTTAGCGCTACATGCTGCACTCAGTTGTTCTTAGTTCCGCAAAACGTATATACTTGTAGCAAATACGATTCAGCAGCGGAAACAGTCCACATTTTCATCAGATAAGCATACAGTGGGGACAAAATGCTTTTTAAACACATATTCAAATCACGTTTTTATTTTAGTGACTGTCACAAAAAAACATCTGGCTATATTCTCGTCAACATTTTTATTAATTAACGCTGGAGGCAATAACAGGTATCACGAGCAGGTGTTGTGGTAATTTTACTGTCTTTCAATGTAGTAAGTTTTGATAACTAAGGAAACTTTCTAAGGGATTCTGTGCAACACCCTTAAATAAATCCCTCAGCTAAGGAGAAATTAAGCCTTACTCTAAGTATTTTACTTAAGAGGAAATCTGAAGGTGCTTTGTGGCTGGCCCCCAGCTTCCTGCAACTTATTCACCAACTGAATCCAAAGTATGATCTCCCGTCACAGAATCATTTCATTGTCAGCGAAATTCTCAACTTTTACAACTCAATAACACAAACAATTATAGAGCAGCTTAGGGGGAAACTTCTCATGCATCTCTGACCTTTGAACCAGTAGAGCCACTGGTTCTTTCATAGCAGTAACCTTGCAATTTATAACTTAGTATAGCAGGGGGCAGCTAATTCAGCACCCGCAGAGCAGTGCTTGGGGGCGGTACCTTGCTCAGGGTACCCCAGTGTTACTTTGCTGGTCGGGGATTCGAACCAGCAATCTTTCGATTACAAGTGCACAAGCATAATTCAGTCCCAGTTGCCAGCCGCTGTACTCGTTCAGCAACAAGCTTCTGATTTCTGCATCTCTGACATTATTTCGCTTTCGGCACTGACCGAATGAGTAACTAGTCTGGCAAATATTATCTAGTCTACTGTTCTCTTATATAATATGCAATGCACAGTCAAGAAAGGAACACTTTTATTTACCCTATTTTTACTATTCTTTTTTATCTGACTAGCTGACTTGCCTACATATTTAGTTGTTTCACCCCCGGACAGCCTAAGATACCGTTGTCGTTGTTGCTGGTTTGTATTTGTATTTTATTTTTTTGCAGCTAAAATAATTGTTGTCATTGTTGGTGGTGGATATTTGTTTTATGGAGATTTTTTTTGGCACAACCTCAGACAAGCTAAAAATATCATTGACTTTTTCTGCACTGTGTAGGAGAATCTTAAATCTTACAATGGGACACTACGTCAAACAATTTAAAAAGAGCGTTGTCATTGATGTTATTGTTTGTATTGTTCTCATTTTTATATTTAAAAAATAAGTCGTCCCCCCCACCATGGTACTGAGTGTCTAGTATTTTCATAGGTAACAACATCAAGTCTGAAACTGTAGATTTGTTACGATCCTAATAGGGGTGTAATCTTATTTGGTTCCCCGCCTGCTGCATTTCCCACCTCATAAAGTAGTTCTGGTCCCTCTTATTCGTTTCTTCTGCCTTTTGTTTGACCCTTCCAGGTCCTTTTATTTCCTGCCTTTTGTTTGACCCTTCCAGGTCCTTTTATTTCCTGTCTTTTGTTTGACCCTTCCAGGTCCTTTTATTTCCTGTCTTTTGTTTGACCCTTCCAGGTCCTTTTATTTCCTGCCTTTTGTTTGACCCTTCCAGGTCCTTTTATTTCTTTTTTTATTTATGTTTTTAATGTCAATTTTAACAAAATTAACCATGAAAATTAAGTGTTCTTTATTGACAAAAGTAGCAGCATTTTCTGTAATTTTATTTTTATCACCCCGATGTCTGGGCCTCCATTGTCGGCCAAACATGTCCCCGTTTGGCCAGCAGAGGATGCTGATCATCCCAACCGACAGAAAAACGGAGAAACAAACAGGCCGCCTATTTTTTTCTTTTCCTGTTTTATTACGTTCTAATTTTAAAACAGCAAAACAAAAGCAGAACGCGGATGTTTAAAATCAATCAAATGATTTTAACAAATAGACATTTGATGATTAAATAAGCAAATCGAGTAAGTGGGATAAAGTTCTGCAATCCCTAAAAATTATAGTGTTTCCACAATTTTGGCCACTAGTTTATATAGATGCTAAGATACTAATTGATACTATCACTATTGGATTAGATACTCATTTGTAACAGTATCGATAGCACCAGTTCTCTCTTCACCAGACAGAAGTACTTCAGTTTTGGAACAAATTTTTCTGATGAAGAAATATGGAGAGACACGCAAAAAAGCATTTAATGTAACTGAAATACAACAGTAATTCTATCTGTTTATTTTTTCCTCCACTACTTCTGTTTTCCCAGTACTTATGCAGAACTTCCAGGTTAGCGCCCCGCAAAAAGTATATACTTGTAGCAAATACGATTCAGCAGCGGGAACAGTCCACATTTTCATCAGATAAGCATGCAGTGGGGACAAAATGCTTTTTAAACACATATTCAAATCACGTTTTTATTTTAGTGATTGTCACAAAAAAACGTCTGGCTATATTCTCGCAACATTTTTATTAATTTAGACTAAAAATTACAGATTCGCTCGGCGGTGTTGGTATAGGTAATAAATAGATACACACCTTCAGATATTCGATTGCTTGAATTTCAGCAGAATTCTTAAAGACTGTTACAAAGGAAGTAGACTTCGCTTCCGCATAAGCCTGTACGAAAAAGTCATTGATCTAGAAACAGTGGGTGACTTGGGGCGGACGACAGCGAGGCATAGGAACCGCTGGCTGAGACTGGACGCATTGTTTTGAAACAGAAAGTAATCTGACACGGAGCCGACCTATTATTTAGAGATGGATCATGCGTTTGACGTTATTTAAACGGTAACTGCTGAAAAAGGCGAATCCTTTGACAAAAAAAAAGAAAGGTGAATTTTACAAATTCATTTGAAGGACATAATGTTGATAGGCCCACGAAGTTTCATGTAGTTTACTGCGTTCCTCATATTTTGCCGGAACGTGTTTCGAGTCTTCGAACCTTTTTCAAACATAAGGAGACACCTGGTGGGTTTCGGCAACGATTCGAACAATCTGGAGATTGAAATCCATGTGCCTTTTCGTCGAAAGAATAATGTAGCTGGTGTAACAGCAGGGTCTGATTGTGTTATGCTAAATATAATCTTAAAAAGTACTATGTTCCTTTCAGTTTTTTTGTATTTGCTTGACAGTCTCACGGGGCAATGAAAATATTTAGCACATTGAGAATGTTTTACTGCCATATGACAGATGTGTGGAGCAGTGCAAACCTGGCCAGTACAATAATAATAAATAGGCCTAATACGAATATAATCATTTACATTTATTCATTCGACAGATGTTTTACAACAAGGTAATGGAAACGCAGCCTTCCCCGTGGAAGGCGAGAATTGGCCCATTGAACAAGCAGAGGAACTACTAATAATAATTATTATAATTATAATTATTATTATTATAAACTAATTTGGGGTGGCATGGTGGTGCAGTGGTTAGCACTGTTGCCTCACACCTATGTGACCCAGGTTCGAATCTCCGCCTGGGTCACATGTGTGTGGAGTTTTCATGTTCTCCTCATGTCGTAGTGGGGTTTCCTCCGGATACTCTGGTTTCCCTCACAGTCCAAAAACATACTGAGGCTAATTGGAGTTGCTAAATTGCCTGTAGGAGTGCATGTGTGAGTGAGTGGTGTGTGAGTGTGCCCTGTGATGGGCTGGCCCCCCATCCTGGGTTGTTCCCTGCCTCGTTCCCATTCTTATGTCTTAACAAGTGCGGTATATTTATTGTGCCTGGTCTTCCACATACCTATCATACAACAGATGTATTATATAAAAAAGGTCATGCCATCTCTCCAGGGGCAAGCCGGCCAAGATAACAAAGAGAAACCCCAAACTGCCTCCACCCAACACACACTACACTTACCTACCAAAATAAAGAAAGTAAAAACCACTTACAGCTACCCTCCCTTATCTCCCTGACTACACCAAAACAGGTACAAAGGAGGCAACCAAAGAAAATGATGCATACCCCCTTCCAGCAGTGGTAGACAAACACAATTAACCATACAAACGGAAAAAAACAGTATCACAATGAAAATTATATATCACAATAGTACCAAGCCCCACAGAGAGACAACAAAAAGACCAGCACAAAAAATATATCTCCTCTCCCTTTTCAGACTCCTCTTGCTGACTTTTATGA
Organism: Brienomyrus longianalis; assembly: GCA_026770825.1. NCBI lineage: Eukaryota > Metazoa > Chordata > Actinopteri > Osteoglossiformes > Mormyridae > Brienomyrus > Brienomyrus longianalis. The sequence goes on along the minus strand of JABJVP010000041.1, from coordinate 2,980,737 downwards.
CCTTCCAGGAAAAGGGGCTTCTTGATGTTATAGCGCCCCTTGTAGGACAGGAGAGGAACAGGCAGAGAGAGAGAGAGAGAGAGAGAGGGAAGGAGAGATTACGGGCAGGCCCATGACACTGTAAAATGCAATTAGTTGACTTTACTTTAAAAAAGCATGCAAACCGATTGCCTTGAAAAGTTTTAGTAAATGTACTTATTCAGCTCATGTAATGTGGACTAGGATTTGCTTGTTATAATGACCAATATTTCTCAAGTTTACTACGCCTCCACGGGGGCGGCATGGTGGTGCAGTGGTTAGCACTGTTGCCTCTGGAACCCAGGTTCAAGTCTCCACCTGGGTTACTTGTGCGCTGAGTTTGCATGTTCTCCCCATGTCGCCATGGGCCTTTCTCCAGTTTCCCGCCACAGTCCAAAAACATGCTGAGGCTGATCGGACTTGCTAAATTGCCCGTAGGGGTGCGTGTGAGAGTGACTGGTGTGTGAGTGTGCCCTGCGATGGGCTGGCCCCCCATCCTGGGTTGTTCCCTGCCTCGTGCCCATTGCTTCTGGGATAGGCTCTGGACCCCCTGTGACCCAGTAGGATAAGTAGTTTAGAAAATGGATGGATAAACTAATTTAGTATTTAGTATCACTTAAACCCTGGAGTCAGTGCCAGTTCTGCTTCATTGTGGTGCGGGCAAAGTAGCCGGCGGGGAATTTCACTGACCTGTCTTTTGCCAAGAGGCTGAACCTCGTGCTGGAAAAGCTGACCAGCCCTTTCACAGCGCATAGGATGGATGGAGAGCCCCTGGAGTCGGGTGAGTTTACGCACCGCATCGTCCCATTTTCCCTCCAAGTGGGGCTGCTTTACCGGGAAATCATCCAATTGCTGGTCCTTACCTCCACTCGAGACTGTCATTCTGGGTCATCTATGACTGCGGGATCACAACCCTCGTATTGACTATGCCCTGCAAGGTTACGTCCATGGACAGTCTGTGTACGTGAGTGTGTATGTCTCTCTATTTACTCTTTAGATCCCATTTCAATTCCACAGTCCAGCCGATCCGGTTCCAGGTTTTCCATCTCTCCCTCCAAATGCAGCGAGAAACTGGACGAACTGATTTCATCACCTCATTCCTGTTTCCGTCTCTCAGCTGCTAGTTCTGCAACAGAAGCCCTACAACCACGTTTAACAACTTTTAATTGCCTTTGCGTTTGTATTCGTTTGCGATTCTCGTATCTGATTTCCCGTGTGTTACGATCTTATTTTGGCTCTCAGTGATTTCTTTCGGACTTCAGTTTGGCCTTGGTTATTTCACATTTGTGATATTACCCATCTTTCTGCCATAATGTTTGGATAATGTTTACCCTTTCTGGATTTCGATTTGGACTCGGTTACCCTGCGTTTCTTTGTGTATATATTTCTGTGTAAGGGTTGCAGGGAGTGGCTGCCGATTGTTTTCTGCGTGTGAATAGTTTGTCTTTGTTTTGTGGTTAGTAAAGGAGTGAAGGGTAATAATTGTCTTTTGTCTTAGCTGGTGCTCACGTAGGTAGTTTTGTTTATTATTTTGGCCTTTGCCATTCCCAAAGTTCACCCAGGCGTTTCACACCATATCAAAATATACTCAAAATATATCCATTCTTACCTATAGTAATACTGTCGGTCATTTTTTTTCCATTCCCTCCTCCTTCCTACCCCCCCCCCACCTTTCTTTGTTGTCCTCCCTGTTTACGCCTGGACCCTAGACTGGGATATAACACCAGAGGACCGTTCTGCAATCCCAGCTGATTACGAGGCCTTCCTGGACGTGTTCAATAAATCACATTCCGTTCAGCTCCCACCGCATCGCTCCAGTGACTGTGCCATTGAGTTCCTGAAGGAGGGGGGCACTTCTCAAGGGTCGCCACTTTTCGTTATTCCAACTGGAGGAGAAGGCCATGGATGTCTATGTGCGAGATGGTCTGAAACAAGGTATGATCTGGCTGTCTACTTCCCCAATTATATTGGGCTTTTTATTTGTTCAGAAGAAAGATGGTGGTCTCCTCGTCTGCAGTGATGACCAAGCGCTGAATGTAATCGCCATGAAGTGAGGAGAATCCTTACCTTTGATTTTCTCTGCCCTGGAACAAGAGGCGAACTTCACTAAGATGGACCTACGCAGCACCTATAATGTGAAGGAAATGAATGGAAAACCTCCTTCATAATGAACACTGGACAATACGAGTATCTGGTCATGCCTTTTGGATTGAGGAACAGCCCTTCTGTAGTAGGAGGAACTTGCGGACGATTACGTCGCCCACGTAGTAGGCCTTTGTAAATTGCTTAGATGGATCGATTACTTGAAATTCAGATACGTCGTCCATGATTCACCCATGTGCCAAGTTTGAACTATATAAATGTGCTTTTTACTGATTATTTGTATAACTTATTTTTCATGAATAACTTGCTTCTTAAAAAAGGGGTCAGGATGCTCCACTAGTCGTAAAAATTCTTGTCTTGGAAAACTTATTCTGTTTAATGACACTTATCCTGTTATTTCTAACTTACAGGATGCTTACGCTGTTAGAAATATGCTCACCTTGTGATTTTCTGAGGGGTTCTTCCTGAGGGGGAGAATAAATTGTCCCATATGGTATGTGACATGCATATCTCGTCTTCGAGGAAAGGGGAGGATGCTTATCTCGTCTTCGAGGAAACAGAGGATGCTTATCTTATTTAGGAGGGTCAGGGAGGCATTGAGCAAGCAGAATTATCTGAACGGAAGTGGGAATTGGAGAACGCATTGTCCGAGGGGAGGGGTGAGCCTGGCCAACAAGCGAGTTCCGAGAAATGCCGGGCGATGCGCGCTTTATCCCAAGGCTTTCTCGGAACTCGCACCATGGTCCTGGGGGGACATTATCTCATTTCACTATATACTGTGTGCATGGTTGAAATGACAATAAAATCTTGACTTGACTTGTCCCCTGCCTGCACGCAGCCCCCAATTTAGTATGAAGTATGGGGGAAAACTCAGTACTGAACGGAGCTCAGCCTTGGGATAAAGCGCGCATCGCCCGGCATTTCTCGGAACTCGCTTGTTGGTCTCCTGCCAGGACTGAAAAGGGCTCCCCAGTCCATGTGTGAAGGTGGGTGATGAGGGCACGTCCGAGTGTAAATAGTTTTGCAGCTGCTTATGCGTTTAATTGATTCATGGGAGTAATTATCACAGCTTGTGATAATAATTTGCAACTTCTGTGTTTCATTGCTTCTTTTATGTTTCATTACTTCTTTTCTCTCTATATAAGTATCTTTGCACCTAGTAATAGCTATAATATATATACTATTTGATATGCCTAGTAGTATGAGTTTATTTTGCATTGCTTTCTATACAGTATCTTGGTATTGATGTTAATACGAGGTTATCTTGTATTACTTGTATTAAAGTGTTTTTGAGTTAACCTGAGCGTGATGTGGACTCGCGATGGCGTGCTCGCTGTCCTCCCGAAACGTCAGTCCCAAAATTCTATCAGGAATCTGTGTGTTCCAGATGTATCTCTGCCACAACATTTCAAAACAATCTAATTTATGAAGTACATTAGACAATGATAAGTGAAAATAAAACAGACACTCACTAGTAATTGTCCCATTTACAAAATGGTTGCCAATGCAAGTGTCATACGTAGAAGGCTGTCTAAGTAATGGGGAACAGAGATATGAGAAGATGGGAGGGGGAATCCTGTTTGCAATAGTTTGAGTTAATAATACGAAGCACTTAATCTCATTACTTATTATCTCGGACTGGGCAATGCTGCTGATAGATAAGACAGACAAAGGAAATTGCAGGATCACAGTTAGCACAGTACACTAACACACACATTTAGACAGTAAAAAGACAGTTGATTGTACAGTGGACAATTGAATGAATGTTGTTGAAAGTGTTAAATAAATAAAATTGAATTAAATAATCCAAACTTCCAGAGTTGGTTTTGTGTGAATTTCGAATATAAGGTGAATTATTATCTGCAATTTGCCCCCAGTTTGTGATGATGAGGCACTGCGATGCCACCTGGGGGTCCCATGCATGTAGTGCTGTGATTCCAG
>JABJVP010000041.1:2953824-2974171 GCA_026770825.1 Brienomyrus longianalis | reverse complement strand
TTGGAGATGCAGACAGTGAAGTTGTATGTGAAGTTGTGCTCTTTCCTCTCTCTGTTTCGTATGGGAAGGAAGATCATATCTGGAATGTCTAAGGTGGATCTATTAATACTGATGGTGACATTTGTAGCATCACACTTTGGGTCAGTTTTACACAGTAGGTCTGTGGTCTGGTAAGGGAACCCAAAATGATCACTGTGTATGTCGACCTCTGTTACTGTAACCAAATATTGTTGTTGAACACAACCAATGATACAATACAGTCTTCTGACATCATCCCTCCTAAATATGCTAATGATACGAATGGTTCCATCAATCCTGTGATCTTTGTAGGCAGAGACCAGGAAATGCTTTGTGTCCTTAATCGGCGTTATATTTTGTTCAGTCAAGTTCTTTACATGCTGATTATACAGATTAGCTGTTGGATGTAAAATATTTCCCCATAAATGTGGATATATAGTCAGATTCCCCCCTAAGGGAACTTTATAGACTATCCTATAGATTATACACATAATTCCAAGAAGTATTAATGACAAAAAAAAACTTTTTCTTGAACAAGTATTCTCCATGAAGTTGCAACTGAACGTTTGGAAACCTGGAGAGAGATAAGACAAAAAATCCTGATTACTGGCCAATTTAACGTTTGGCAGTTTCAAAACACAGAAGCTACATCGATTAATGTGATTAACTAATGAGGAAAACTCTAATCCCAGCACGACGGCCTTAGCCCCTAACCCAGCCCTAACCTTAACCATAAGTAACCAAACAAAATATGAGACTTGTGGCATTTTTAGTTTTTTGACTGCATTCACAAATCTTTGTGGGGACCTGAAAAATGGTCCCTACAACGTCAAAATAAGAGGTTTTTATTACTTTGTGGAGAACATTTGGTCCCCACAATGTAATATAAACCTAATCCCCCCCCCCCACACACAGACAGGTTGTTTGTAATTATATCTTTGAGGAACCAATGAGCTTGAAACGGGCGCAATGTCATTTCACTGCCTTAAACAGGAAGATGCCAACATGCACGCAGCCACACCTCATTTAAAATACACCACTCCTACGAGCGGGGAACGGGCGCAATGTCATTTCGATCCCCCAGTAACTAATCAAAAAATAATAATTTGTGCTATAATGTTTAATGTATTTTTGTTGTTGCTGAAACTGATTAAAAAACATATTAGTATCAAAAAAGTATTGTTCGGGAACCGGTATCAAAATCAAGGTATAGTTCTGGTGTTGGTATCAAAACGATGCCCAAGCCTAGATTTCCACTGTTACTTTGAAGCAGTAACACCTTTACATTCGTGGTTTCGTTTACTCATGAGTTAGCCGTGAGTAATTAAACGGGTTATTTTTGTAGCTTGCCAAACTCATGAGCCAAAAACAACCCTGAAAATGATTGTACTGGCGTGCGGATAATTTGGCTGACAGACAGTGTATGTGACCCATGATAGTTTGGACCTGCATGTGTGAGAACGAGGTTGGAAAGAGGTAGAGATAAGGGCCATGTAACATATGTCTGTGGAACTTTACAGTTTAATAAAATAATAGTTCTGAATATGGGAACCTGCCTCTCTCTACTTCACTGTCATGATGTCAGAAGTATATGGGTAGAGATAAACATGCCTGAGTTCAACCCGCCACACAGTTTTAACTTGGCACACTGGGCCATATGGTTCCAAAAGTCATAGAAAAGCCCTGCAAAAGCTAAGCAAGAATCGCTAATTCAGTGCTAGCAGAAATGAGCACATTACAGGCAGATTCATTGTCAGCATGAGGGACAAGGGACTGTCCCAGAAATTACACTTGAGAATGGACCTTACCTTGGAGACTGAGGACGTCCTGCAGCAGATTAGCCAGCAGGGGGAGCAGGCAACTGGCAGTGTGCAGGAACTGGTTCACAGGGACCCATGGAGAGCGGGCAAGTGATGCTGAAGGGGCAGCAGACACGAAAAATAACTCGGGTAACAAGAACGACATACAGAGTGCGGATGGTGCGATAAAACCGGACATGTTCACGCACTTAGCGCAAGTATCCAAGGGTGTGCCACCCCTCAGATAAGCCGCTTAATCCGCACTGGCAAATACTACATGGGAGTTTCCTTTGGGTAAATATATAGACCACAATGTTCCGCATGAGTGACGACTGATGTTACTAATCAGTCCAACATGCCCCCAAAGAAGTTTCAATTTAAATGTGCAAAGTTTTATAATGAATGTTTCAGGAAATCCCCGTGCATTACATCAGACTTATACCACTTATACACACACTGACTAGTACTACACACAGTGGGTGCACCACTATTTACAACAATGAGCACTATACTATACATACTCCACAATAACAATACATGATAAACACACAGAGCTACTTACGCTACTTACAGTATTTACACTGCTATCACTAGTCCAGCATGTTGCTGCAATGCCCAACTGGTACCCCAGCCCCAGATTATGGAAACTGCATACTAGTATACTAGTATATGCAAAATAATGCAAATCATTGGTAACTTTAACGTTACTTATTTCTAGCATTAGTGTTTAATATAATTACATGTGCTTTGATAAATTATTGTCAGTAAACACAAAGATAAGCTACATATTAGTTTGATTGCAGGCCCCAGACAAGTATACTGAATGACCTTGTCCCCGCCTACTCCATCTATGTCAGAGTCGCTAGCATTACGGGCTTGGCGGCCAAAACCGATGCTCTCTCCACCCGCAGTGTGAACGTCTGGTACGTACCACTCCAAGATGGTGGCAATGACAGCGGCAATAAGTGGAACAGCGAGACAAGGCACCCAGGCTTTCATATCTATGCCCAGGACTACATTAAAAGAGCAATTTCGTATGAAATCGTCTCTTTGGCCACTACTGCAATACCTTGGTGTCATGCCTGGCTCGTCCAATCCTCCCGGGTGCCACGCCCCCTCGCTACCTCGTGTGGAATCCCCGTGTTACCAGCTGCTTCTCGTTGTCGTTAATTAGTCCTGTGTATTTAAGTCCGTGTTCCAGTATATTTCCCCAGTCCGGTCATTGACGTTGTGATGTCGTTTGGTCCTGCTTGTCTGCCTGTTTGATTAAACCCCTAGTTCACCTGATTCTGCGAGTCTCGCTCCTGTTTCCTCGATCCGTGTTCCCCACAACCCATAACACTTGGTCTGCCAAGTGCCACAATACACATTTTAAATAATTTATAAATAAGTGCAACTGGGTGGTTTTAACAGGCTCACATTTTTTCCCTCTCGTCAGTAAAATAAACAGAATGTACGACTGCTTTTCATACTATTAATATTATAAGTAGTATTGATGCACCAAAATGATTTTTTTTTTACTGATACTGAATTCTAATATTTTTTCAGCTGAAAACCACCTACCCCATCTATCCCTCCATCTTTTGGAGTCAGACCGCTGGGGAGGCAGTCTAAGTAGGGATGCCCAGACCTCTCTCTCACCAGCCACCTCTTTCAGCTGCACCAGTGGAATACCAGGGCGTTACCAGGCCAGCTAAGAGATCTCCGAAATCTCTCCAGCATGTCCTGGGTCTGCCCCAGGGCCTCCTCCCTGTCGGACAAGCTAGAATCACCTCCACAGGGAGCCGTATAGGAGGCATCCTAAATAAATGCCTGAACCACCTCAACTGGCTCCTTTCAACGAGGAGAAGCAGCGGTTCTACTTTGAGCCCCTTCTCAATGTGCAAGCTCCTCGCCTTATCTCTAAGGCAGAGCCCAGACAACCTGCGGAGGAAACACATTTCTGTTGCTTCTATCTGCAAACTCATTCTTTCGGTAATTACAGTACAGCGTCGGCATTATTTCAGGTGCTGCACCGATCCTGTTATCGGTCTCCTGCAAGGATTCAGGAAATATTCGTTCCACTGCCCGACTTTATCTCCATTTGAGGTCAACAGTTCGAGTCGCCTGACAGTTTGCCAGAATCTTTTCGATGCCGACCAAAGGTCCTTCTCCATGGTCTCAGCAACCACCAAAGCCACTTTCCGCTTGGTCTGCTGATACCTATCAGCTGCTTCAGGAGTCCCACAAGCTAACCAAGCTCAGTAGGTCTCCTTCTTCAGCCTGACAGCTCCCTTTACCGCTGGTGTCCACCACGGGGTTTGGGGATTACAATGGCTAACAACAACCTTACGACCACAACTCCGCACTGCTGCCTCAGCAATGGAGTCACAGAACATGGCCCATTCAGCCACAGCGGCCCCTGACTCCCTCTTGATGCAAGAGAAGTACTGCTGGAGGTGTGAGCTTCAGATCTCCCGGACAGGGGCCTACCAGGTCTATCCGGCATCTTTCCCTGCCATCAGAACCAGGTCACCACCAGGTGGTGATCAATTGACAGCTCAACTCCTCTCTTCAAAACATACAGACACAGATCTAAAGATACAATTATAAAATCCATCATTGAACTGCAGCCTAGGTTGCTCTGGTACCAGGTACACTTATGAACACACTTTATATTAGAACACGGTCTTCATTATGGACAAACTGCGTTTAGTACAGAAGTTCAATTACCGATCACCGCTCAGAATCCGATAAGGCAGGCTATTCCTCCCTATCACACCCTTCAGGGATTCATTGTCATTACCCACGTGAGCGTTAAAGCCCCCAGGAGAACAATGAAGTACCCAGAAGGGGAGCCGTTCAGCACCCCCCCCCCTCCCCCCCAAGGTCACCAAGAAGGCTGGGTACTCTGGACTGGTGTTTGGCAATTACACACAGGCAACCGTCCCCAGCTCTAAGTCGAATGGGCGGTGACCTACTCGTTCACCGGGCGGGTCACCTCCTGCTCCTTCACTCTCATTTGTTCACTCCAACTTGTTGGTGCCGATCCAGGGGGCTTCAAGTAAACCCAGCCCTGCCTAGTGCCTCTCACCATGGTCAACTCCAGACTGGAATAGAGTCCAGTGCCTCCCCAGGAGTTTGATACCAGAGCCCAAACCATGCGTTGAAGGGAGCACGACTTTATCTAGTTGGTATCTCTCTACCTCCCACAGTGGCTCTAGCTCCGAACTATCCCACCAAAGAGGTTACATTCCTTGCACCAAGTGCCATGTTCCATAGCCGACGATCGGTCCATCAAGGCTCCCGCCCTCAACTGCCACATATCAACTATTCCACTTACTATACACTGTGTTTTAAGATATTTTACTGTTGGGTTTCTAAAATAATGTCCTTCAAAACTAGTATTTTTTCCCATTAAGACCCATTGAAAATCAATGCATGTTCTGCCATATTGACAGTGACTTAACTTGACAATGACAAAATAATTGTTAGAAAGCCCAATACTATCTGATACAATAACTATTATAAGTAATATATCCTGAGTTTGAAGATATTTTACTAATTAAAAAATGCCTTCTGAAATTGGTAGTTTTTCCCGTAAAGACCAGTTTGTTTGTCACCTATGGCTTGCTCACTGGGGGCTTTGGCTGAGGATGCTGTAAAGCGCTTTGAGACAATGTAATATTGTGATAATGCGCTATACAAAAAAAAAATTATTGTTTGACTAGAGTTTTACACTATAGAGTGCGGCAGAAAAAAATGCATGTTGTTTTAAGAATTATACGAGACAGAACGCGTATAATGTCGATTTAAGGCGGCACGGATCTTACGAATAGGACACTGTCGAATAAGAAACTTCAGCCTCGTTTTTGTACTGTCGTGCATTTGACTTTAATTTGATTTAACCTATCGAACATAGGGTTCTTTTAATAAAAATAAATCTTTTTTACTTTCTCGTTCACTTTAAAAATGTGATCCTAATTATTAATTATTTAAACAAAAAAAAAAAGTATTATCGAAAGCTCAAGAATTTAGTTTAATATACTACAGAGACGTAAAGAAATTGAGTATCGAACAAAAAACTGTCACTGTTTACCCTTTGTCCCACTTAACGATCTGATTTTTTACACGCGTCCTGTATACAAGTTCAAATATAATATATACAGTTTAATATATACAGTTACATAACTGTACACATAAATAGCACTACAAAAACAAGAAGAATCGCTCGGCGGTGTAGGTATACGTAACAAACAATGATACACACCTTCATATATTCGAGTACTTGAATTTCAGCAGAATTCTTTAAGATTTATAATTACTACTAAAACTGGAAGTGCGATATAAAATCACTTCCTTGAATTTCGTCGGAATGAGGTAACTAGAAAGTCACTGATCTGAGAGCAGCGTTACTCAGGGCCAGCTGCGTAGGAAGGGGGAGGGGGAGCTGCATGTAACTCCCAATATTTAAGTTAGCTTCATTCACCCATCGCTCCCCCATCCCCCTATTACTTTCTTTGCCAAAATAAACACTAATTTGTTTGATAATCGCGCATCACAAATACAGTTGCAGTTTTTAAATATAACGTAATATGACGGGGGGCGGACCTATTGTTTAGCGGGGTGAGTCACGGGGTCTGACGTTGTTTGAAAGTTATCTGCTGAAAATGGCTGTTCCTCTGACATAAAAGAGAAATGCAGATGTTACACATCCCTTTGAAGTAAATAACCTTGTAGGTACTTTACCAAACAATAACACGCGATTAGCTCTAGACACATTTAAGTCTTATAAGCATTATACCTAACCCTAACTGGCAAATCAGTAATGCATCGTGGCGGGCAACTTAGGAAAATATCATGATCAAAGACGTAGATTTTTTTGGGGCGCAGTTTTCCTTGATCCGAACCTCTACACTCCCTGGGTAGCAACATAAAAACCTGCCCCCGGGGGGCGGACCTGCGAGAAAAGAGAAAATAGGCGAGCGGGTTTGTATGTAAACTTAACTCACTGGAGACCTCGTATCATAACCAACCTTTAATATCAGACTATATCAACTGGTGGAATTTAATCGTCTCATGTCGGTCAATGTATAATAAAGATTATTTTATTAGATTGCGCGAATTTGGCTAGGTAACGGCATAGCACAGATATCAACGATGATAACGGGCGGACCCCGGAAAAGATAGTTTGCAGTTAGCAATTTGGGATTCCGTTTGATTTACCTGGACAGCGCAGTGAGGTACAGTAATGAACGGAGTGTCCATTTTGTTACTGGTGAGTTGTAATTCGGATGACGTCACCCACCCCGAAATATGCCGATTTTGGCCTTTTATTTTCAAATGCGAATAAACAACAACTTCACCATATAAACACGTCCAACCAGTCTCAAACTGACCAGTCGGAAAAAGCCAAAGGGCCTCACACAATTTAGATTTTTTGGTAAGGGCATGAAATCAGCCTTGTTTTTTCATTGCCAATTTACCAAGGAACGTCGGAGATGTCATACGTTGCTCAGATGCAGAAAGTTCGATGCTTCTTTTCAGTGTTAAAGAAAGATTTCATATAAACAAAATTTATAACAAGTGTTCAGGACCATAAAAAGCTCAATTTTGTTCAGACAAAACGGACTGAGCCATTTCATTTTTAGCACATGTAAAATATTGCAATGGCCGAGCTGGCCGAAGAGGAGGGACAGATTAGGAGGGGGAGAAAAAGAAAGAAAAGAAAAGGAGTAAGTGAGAAATAAGTCAGGAATGATAGGACTAAAGTAGAAAGCACATAGTCTCCAACTGCGGCATCTGTAAAGGAGAGGGAAGAAAAAAAGGCAAAACATCAGCATCTAAAAGAAGTGCAAAAATAACAGAAACAAAAATAAACAATAAAGTAAAATAGCTATACAAACATACAAAATTGTTGTGTGTGCGTGTGTTATGTTTAGCTCATAGAAATTTTATTTTGTCCTTAGGAAGAAAAGTAGCTGAATTATCGCTAATGGTTAAATAAGGCTTCCATATGACAAACTCCAAGATGCCACTGCCTGACCATACCTGTTGAAATTAACTAGAATGTCACTAGCTACAGCAGGCTAGCAAGTTAATTCACAAGCTGTAGAGCACAGCACTGCAGTTTGCTAATCGCTAATTTAAAAAAAAAAAAAATATTTCCTATACTGACATTAAGTGAAAAACATAGGCCTATTTTACTAACTACTTTGCATTAAGGCAATTTGTACTGATCACCAAAGCAGCCCCGTTCCTTAGATTACTGCCAAAGATGGTGATAGGCTATATTTAAAAGATAACGGTCAGCAAGAAGAGTCCGAAAAGGGAGAAGAAAGATATTTTTGTCTCTCTGTGGGGCTGGGTACTATTGTAATACTGTTTTTTCCATTTGTATGGTTAATTGTGTTTGTCTACCACTGCTGGAAGGGGGTATGCACCATTTTTTTTGGTTGCCTCCTTTGTACCTGTTTTGGTGTAGTCAGGGAGATAAGGGAGGGTAGCTGTAAGTGGTTTTACTTTCTTATTTTGGTAGGTAAGTGTAGTGTGAGTGGAGGCAGTTTGGGGTTTCTCTTTGTTATTTTGGCCGGCTTGCCCCTGGAGATGCCCCTGGTAAAATGGCCACCACCTCATTGTCATTTACGTGTACTTTGACAATAACTTAAGCTTAATACAACCCATCTATAAATACAGCCCATTAACAGGGGCACAGCTGGGGTGCAATGGCTGTTGCCTCATTAATCACAAGCGATTTCCGTTTTCCGCAACCACACCCCCCCCTTGCTAGTGACCTGTGATTGGACAGTGATTACATTTCCTAGTGGCATAATTTTGGCATGTGCTTTCCAAAAATGAGCTGATGCAGCAGAGCAAATATTTGCATTTTGGTGTGATGTGGCATGATTTCATCAATAAACTGTGTGTAATATGAACCCTTCTAATTATTTTTCTGGATGGTACACTGTTAGTGGAGATCACATAAGTAGTAGGACTACTTCTAGCCTTAACCAAATAAGGACCAGAGAACAGAAAAGAGGAACCAGGGAATGGTAACAACACTAATACCTGGTCACCTGGATGGAATTCACGAAAGACAGCATGCTGATCATAACGTCTCTGAGTCTGGCTAGTAGGCTCACATACAGCCTGTAACTTGCCACGAAATTTCTCAACATAAGAAAGAACATTCATCTGAACTGGCCTTTCCGCCAACAACTGATCTTTAAAACACTTGCTCTAGGACTAAAACCAGTTGACTCCTGCACCATTTCAAGCATAACAAACATAAGCAGGGGCAACTCTTCATCCCACTCACTCACGATCACACTCCAGGCTAAAACTCTGGCATCTCACCAGAGCCCCTTCAGATTGTGGATGAAACGCAGATGATGTTTTATGCTCAATATGCAAGCTTTGTAATATCTGGGTGAAAAATTTGGATGTAAAGTTGGAACCTTGGTCAGACTGAATGATTCTTGGTAACCCAAACAGAATAGGTGCAGAATAGCTCAGGAAACAGACTTGGCAATGATTGTCCGCAAGGGAACCGCCTCAGGAAATCTGGTAGCCATACACGTTATGGTAAGTATATATTGCTTTCCTGATTTAGCTTTCAGGAGGGGTCATTTACAAAATCAATTAGCAAACGGTCAAAGGGCTCCCCCACAGCAGGTATGGGATGGAGAGGGGCCTTAGGGATGTCCTGGTTAGGTTTCCCTACCACCTGACATGCATGACATGTCTTACAATGTACATCGGCTTTCAGTCCAGGCCAAAAGAAATGACAAAGAATGCGATGTTAGGTCTTGCTAATACCTAAATGACCTGACATCACATGGTCATGTGCCAATTCCAGCACATAGCACCTGAAAACTGCAGGTACAACAACCTGATGAACACGGTCTCCCCCAATGCCACTAAGTGGGGACCACTTTCTACATAAATGATCAAGTACATAATATCCACTTGGACACTCATCTAGTTTTTCCTGCTCCATCTCTGACGAGAAGAAGTGTTTTAAGGTTGGATCCTCTCTGGACCGTCCAAACATCCTCTTTGACATTAGTGTCAAAGAACTTATAAATAGTTCCTGGTCACTGGAATTCACTTGGCTCTTAGAACCTTGTGATTTGGAGAGGTCTGAAGTACACCTTTCAGGTTCCTCAAATAAACTGAACAACTCTAGATCCTCACCATATTTATTTGCTTGAGCACGGGTCAACACACAAGTGGGTAAAACAGAGGAGTATGCCCTTGTCAAACCATCATCAGACCTAACGGGCATCGTAACAACCTCAGGCAGGGGAAACACTTTCCCAGCAGCAACACCGTTCCCCAACATAACATCAACACCTTTAACAGGAAACTCACTCAGAACGCCCAACTGTGTGAACCCTGAAGATAAAGATGACTCAAGAAGCATTTGATGTAAGGGCACCCTTAACGGATTCAAGCTAGAACCTCGGACAATCACATGTGAACCACAAAAGGACTTTTCTGTGAAACTAAGCACTTTGTCCAACACAAAGGACTGTGCTGCTCCGGTGTCACGCAATATTTTAACAGCAACCAGTCTATCTGCTTCAGAGAGAGATAATAACCCATCCACCATGAATGGCTTGAGCGTTTCCTCAATGTCAGTATTACACACCTGCACATCAACACTACCAACAGACTTAGGCTGAGATATTTTTCTCCAAGCACCACAGTCTGCAATTAAATGATCTGGCTTTTGACAATAAAAACACAATCGCCTCCCCCGACCGCCAAGGGTGAGGAGCACTAACCTCTCGCTCATCATGGTTAGCTAAATACGGTCACGACCATTTGCAACAAAAGCAGACCGTCCAATAAAAACAGACTTAAAACAGTTTTATGTGTCAGCACAAACTCATCAGTCGAAACTGCTGCATCAGAGAGCGAGGCCACCTTTTACTCATTCAGATGCACCACCGTTGGCTTGGGTAAGCAATTCCTGAAATCCTCTAACAAGATCAACTCTTTTAGCTGCTCTATAGTAACCACCTTAGAAGTGCTACACCACTTATCGAACAATATTATTCTACGTAAGGTTGTTGCGCAGATTTCATATGGGATCGAAACTTTTGCCGATAGGCCTCTGGTACAAGCTAATATGCGCGAAGGACCGCTGGTTTTACCGCATCATAATCCATACTCTGTTGTATGCTTAACGAGGAACAAACCTCTTGAGCTTTAGCAACTAACTTACTCTGCAAGAGCAAGGACCACATGTCTCTTGGCCAGTGTAGAGTGGCAGCTACACGTTCGAAAGCAGTAAAATAGGAATCCAACTCTGACTCTCTGAATGGTGGCACTAGTGTAACGCGTTTACTTATATCAATGACCGGATTAGGTGTCTGTGCTCGGGTAGCTGTCTCTGCCGCCGCAGTGCGATAACACAATAGCTGTGTATCATGCTTCTGACGTTCAATTGGCAACTCGGTGGCGGTGGGGTCTAATGGCACAGTCTCAGCCTCGGGAGGAGATGCAGGTTCTATGCCTCGAACAGGAGCCGTCACTATGGCCTCCACCAATGACAAAGCTCCCACTGCTTCATAACCAACACCTGGCTCACTTCTCTCAGGAGAAACCCCTTCCCCAACTAATTTTTCCACAATCAGGCTTCGAATCTTGGCCTTGCGTGCTGCCCGAAGAAACTCCACACTGTAGAATCCAGCCACCAACTCCAAGTCGGCCTTCTTACATGAATGCGAGTCCTCCAGAGATGGCTGCAGTACAAAAGTCATTTTCAGACCAGGGTGAACACCAAAGCACACACAATACCACAAGGCTGGCAGCTACAGCAGGGAAAATAAATACTGAACGCATCATTTTTCTCAGTAAATACATTTCTAATGGGGCTATTGACATGCAATTTACACCAGATGTCGGTAACAATCAAAGTAATCCACACATACAAAGAAATCAAAACAAATAAATCCACAAATTTATAAGTTCTGTGTAATAAAGTGAAATGACACTGGGAATAAGTATTGAACACGTGAAGAAAAGGAGGTGCGAAAAGGCACAGAAAGCCAAGAAACCAGCTGAAATCTGTCAGTATTTGGAAAACAATCCTGCCCCCTATCAGTGCAAATTAATATCAGCTGGTTTAGTCCTAACTGATGGCCTATAAAAAGGTTTCTCATTACCAAGGTGTCACACAAGAAGCATGTCATGATGTGTAAAAGCAAAGAGCTCACCCAGGATATTCGCAACCTGATTGCTGCAAAACATTCTGATGGCTTTGGTTACAGATGTATTTCTAAACTTCTGAATGTTCCAGTGAGCACCGTTGGGGCCATAATCCGGAAGTAGAAAGAACATGATTTCACCATAAACCGACCACGACCAGATGCTCCTCGCAAAACTTCTGACAGAGGAGTCAAAAGAATAATCAGAAGAGTTGTCCAAGAGCCAAGGACCACTGGCGGAGAGCTTCAGAAAGACTTGGAATTAGCAGGTATGGTAGTTTCAAAGAAAACAATTAGTAATACACTCAACCGCCATGGCCTGTATGCCTGTATGCCTGTACGCCTGTACGCCTGTATGCCTGTATGCCTTACAAAGTAAGTCTTGTAAAAGTCATCAGGTTCATCACCAAGTAGAACAGGGAGGCTTTTGAGAACAAGGGACTGCATTGCTGTCACATCTGGCTTCTAAGGAATAAGAACAATTTAAGTTCAAGAGTTAGCAATATTTACATTATAGTCCTGGAAAGAAAACATGGCGGCAATTGTTAGTTTGATAGTCCAGGACTGTTTAGGTAAACATTCCCCTTAAATAAAAGGTAAAACAAAACTAAAATTGACTAACCCCAACATCAACTTGCTTCAGTAACTCAATCAATGTCTGCTCAACATTTCCTCTCTTAGGCTTGAAGATTGTGACAAAGCGTGGTGTGTATCGGTCCAAGGCAGCAAAAAAGTCACTGACAGATAAAATAACAATGAACAGGAATATAAACGTCCCGTGCTCACTTGTTTTTCGGTAGAAAGAGCTGGCCACCACTCCATCACTGTCTGCACTGGGGCTCCAGTTTCTACAATCTCCCGTCTACGCAGTGGGAAGCTCTGCTCCATCTGTGATGCAATGGCAGTTGCACTGCGGTTAATTTTTCTCATTTCTTCAGCCAGGGCCATCCTCTCAGCCTCCATGCTCTCTTCATTCTGCCCATCTGGGAGACCTGGTAAATAATTCAACTCAAACCTCTTTGACCTTCTGAGGCCTTCTAATGCCATTCCTGGAACACCTTGTTTGTTTCCATTTATACCAACATCTACAGTACACACCCTGCTCTTCTCAATTTAGTGCGGTAGTTCCCCATTTGTTTTGTAAATAGTTGGTATACCGTATTGTTTAGAGAATAAATACAAGAAAAATAAGCTTAAGTAACGTCAACAAATGTATTTAATCTGAGATAACTATTAGTATTTACAGTGCATAGTTGAGCACTGAAGAATGGGCCATTCAGTGAAAGCAGTGAAATGACGGTCTTGCTTTTCACTGTGTTCCGCTCTCCTTGCAACACTCACTGAAAAGCACTGCCTCTTGAGTACTGCATTTCCACACGGCGTGGTTTCTGCGTGCTGCGCCCTGTAAAACAATAAGTTCCGTCAATCGTTTTCCTCCACGTGCCAAAGTCCTGTTTGCATTTCAAGGTGGCACCAAAGTGCTCCATAACATTGGGGCATCAACAGTAATTTCACCTTGAACTGTCAATTTGCTTCCCGCACCCAGACCCATTCAGTGACTTGGCACCACACCCTTACTCATAAGAACCCTACAATCACAGCCTGTAACTTATGTTTGTAGCATAACCAATTAATAAAATACATTGTAATCCTTTTCGAATAAAAACACTTAGCGGTAGCCAGAGGCTAAAACAAATTGTCATTCTGAAAGAGCAGGTCTAACCAGCTCCCAGGATTCTAAATACCCTGGGTCTGTCTACTCATCAAGGCACCTGGAAGCATTTCAAACTTTCATATTTATGAGGGGTATTCCTGAAAGTGAGTAGTGGTCCTTATTTTTAAAAAGGAGGACCAGAAGGTTCTAGGGAGATCAGTGCTGGCCAACCCATCAGGTGATACAGACGGCCGTTGAGAAGGTGCCGAATTAGCAGGCCGTATATGTTCCTGGCAGGTGGGGGGAGGGGGGGGGACGCCACATAAGCTTCAAGCGGCGCTGCCTGTCAGCCTCCCCCATGGCGGGTCACACGCCCTGACTTGGTCGAGTTTGACGTGTTCCTGGGTGAAAAAGGGAGGGGCTTGCGTTTCACTTCTTTATCTAATCACAGTCTTCATTGTATGACATCACCACAGGTGAGGTGCATAGATTTGTAACAAACCCGTTTTATTGTGTTTGACTTTTGTTAAGGGATGTATCATAGATAAAAACATAGATGCATGCTCACCTGCACAGGCTGTACGGAGCAGTATAAGGGCAAATCTTCATTTTTTTTTTATGATGATAATAATAATCATGTTAACACCAAGAAGGCTCGAACTGCTGACATTCCACTCATAGTCACAGAGGCTTACCATGCTGAGCACCACACCATCCCCAGCTCAATGGTGGGAAGCACTGAGTTTGAAAATGAGAAAAAAAAACAGACCACTGTGATGTCATACAGTGTAGACTGAGTGGTTAAAGACAAAACACAAGCCCCTCCCTTGTTGAATCCAGGCACACATTCAGAGTGTCCCTCAATGGACCTATTATTCAGGAGGAAGAAATGTGGATTGCAGTCTAATTTGAGCCAATATGCTCACAGCCGTTAAAGGATCCATGGGCGTCATTATATTAAGTATTGCATTGACTCACCCTGCCCTAACTCTAATCTATCACGGAACCTGTCCTTGACCCTTTACAGTTCACCTACAGAGCCAACCGCTCTGCAGATGAAGCTGTGAACTTCAGCCTCCATCACGAACCTCAGCACCTAGGTAGGCCCCACACCTAGGTCTACCACTGTTTGTGGCCTTCAGTTAGGCATGTAGCACCATCCTCACAGGCCTCCTGTTCACTAAGCTGCTACATCTCCGGGCACCCATACCCATCTCTGATTGGATCACTGATTTTTTTTATCCAACGTGAAGCAGCAGGTTTGTCTTGGCACTTACCTGTCTGCCCCCCTCCTCCCCCACCACCACCACCACCAGCTGTACAAGGCTGTGTTCTTTCTCTGCACCTGTTCTCTCTTTACACCAATGACTGCACCTCACACCATTCAGCCATCAAGCTTGAAATTTGCTGATGACACCACGGTCCTTGACCTCCTCAAGACCAATCAGGAGTCGGCCTGCAGGGACCTGGTGACATAGTTGGCAGCATGATAGTAACCTGGAGCTTAACTGACAAAATTGGACATAATCACTGAGTTTTGCAAATCGCAACCTGCACAACCTCCACTACTCATCAGCTCATCAAGCCAGCACTTAAAGTTGACGCGGTCAAGTTCTCGGGAACTACAATCAGAAGAGACCTGAGATCTAAGATAGGAGACTCACTCCACCACCATCACCAAACAAGCTCACCAGGGAATGTTTTTGCTCTGGCTGATGCTGAGACTTAACATCTCTCCCGATGTCCAAACCCAGTTCAACAGAGCTACTTATCTATAGAGGCGTTTATCACTTTGTGGTACCCATCATGCACTGCTGCAATAAAACAGACTGGAATGTATCATGCGAACAGCCAGGAGGCTAATAGCCAGGAGCAGGTGCATGTGAGTGTTCTGCATGACGTGAGGACCAGTAAGCAGACCAGCAAGATTGTGTCGGACCCATTCCACCCGACCCACTACCTCCTTAGGGGGCTCCCCTCTGGCTGCAGGTTCTGCTCAATCAGCACCAGGACAACCAGATACCTTAATAGCTATTTTTGAAGGCCATAAACCTTCTCAATAATTTTGCATGAACACTTCCTTAGGCTACATGCATACTGTTAGCCCCATTTTTTGTTCTATTCATTGTCGCTGTTTCTCTATTTATTGTTGTTGCTGTTTTATTTATTGTTGTTTTTAACCGTTTAATTCTTATTTTCAAGTTCTCCCGCACTGTCGCACCAGGTCAAATCCGTGTTGCACTCTGTGCATTTGGCAAATAAACTGAAAAAATAGGATAAAAAATCCATTGGAACTGCACTAATGAATTAGTCACTGCCATAAAAATGAAAAGTACAATCAGCATCATTCTAACCATGACACGAATTCCCCCGAAATTCCCCCACGAATTCCCCCACAGCAGTGCTAGGTGGCAGCAAAGGACAAAAAACACACAGAAGACTTGGACAAACGGGTACTGACCCTGAAAACTTGACCTTGTCTGCACAGTAAATTTAAAAGTATAGCATGGAGGGGTTGTGAGATGATTCGTTTTTTGGATATGCAAATAATAATAATTCTTCTTTTCCAGTCCAGTGAAATTTATCGGTAGCAGACGGACCTCCTCTCACTCGACAAATGATATTGGGTCTCAGTCTATAGTTATCATTATAGTTATATGACTTGTGTATTGGTATGATAAAAAAAAACAAAATGAATGAAGAACGAAACGTGATACACAACATGAAACGACCTACTCGAGCTGTGGGGTGAAAATAAACAGGGTTGTCCCAAACAGCCGCATAGCCATGGAAAATAATTCCCTGGGTGAATCACTGGTGAGCTACTTTACTGGTGAACATGAATACTTAACCGACTAAACCACCTGCTTGTCAGGGACTAAAATTCTACCCGCTCAGGGACAGTTAGCGTGAAACACAATGTAAAAATTGTACAAAATAATAAACATACTGGTTCTGCACCACTGGTCGGAGAATCTATATACGTTCCCACTATACAGCACCTTGTGAAATTCTATTCTTTTGACTTGGTCTGAAACTTCAGCAACTGCATTCCTGTGTCCCTCAGTTATAAATATGAGGTTACATGCATGCAAGATCCCTTTGTAATCCATCACCATGGGGAGAACCAAGGAGTTCTCAACTGAATAGAGGTAGATGTTGACTGGGACGGGTCAGGTAATGGATATAAAAAGAATAGAAACGTTTTAAAATACCACTAATGATTCATCAGGGCAATAGTCATGAAAAGTCTCAGTAGTGCTATAAAATTTGCCAAGAAGATGATACATGTGCCTGTTACTCCCACAGGCAATGAGGGAGTTTCAGGTCATCAAGTTTCAAAATCACCTGTTAGAAATGCCAACAAGTTCTTCGGATGGGTTGCACAAAAAACATGACAAAGACTAAATCTGACTCCCTAACCAAAACCACAGTAAACCACACGTACGCATAAACAAAAAGGCAGTTACTCCTTACGCACCGAGACAGACACGAACATACAGGAAACACAAAGCCAGAGCGACAGTGTCCTAGGGGGCGAGCAAAAGAATAGTCAAGAGGAAGGCGGGAGATCAAACCAAAGAAACAGTCAAACCAGAGAGAAGGAACAAGAGGGCAAAGCAAAAGTCAGAAACCAATACACCAAAACTGTCATACACCATAAACCCAAAACGCAAGCAAGCCAAACAATAATCCAAACAGTGAGCAGAGCTCCCGCTGTTCTCCCGCCAATGCCTTTTCAGTCTGGGACTCGGAAGCAGCGTCGAAGACCGGGGGCGTGGCCAGGTCCGAGAGGCAGAGTCGGAGGAATCAACGTGCAAATGACGACGAGCAGGATCTGCAGGGCAACCCCTCCCCTGAACCTTACGGCACGTAACGCTAGAATACCTGAACTTTGCCAGATGTCATTTGAACTACAATCAGATTTCAGTGTTACGGTTAGATGAGGCCAAAATTGAGCTTTATGGCTATACACACCATTGGCATGTTTGGTTTCAAAAGAGGACTATGCCAAGACAAACGCCTGATGCCCTCAGTAAATTATGGCGATGGATCATTAATCGTTTAGCTCTTCCATCACTAGTGGCCCAAGGACTCAATGCATAATGAATAGCACTAAGTACTAGGATATTTTAGCTCAAAACAGGGCTACCTCTACCCTGGTGTTACAAGAGAGTGTAATACTCTTTTGATCCATTGGTTTCCACAGACTAAAAGCTGATTCATACTAACTGCGGATGTAGGGAAGCCACAGTGCCAGACCATCCACATTGGAACTGAACTCCAAGAGCACTGAAGACGACAGGGACCACAGGGAGTCTAAACACGGTAGGGGAAAAAGAAGTATGAAAGACTACAATGCCAGGAACTGCTGAGCAGAGCACAGGAAGCAGCACAAGTAACATCATCAGGGTAATGTGTGGGAAACGAATGCAACGGCGACGAAAGCACAGGGCTAGGAGATGCACACAACGAGGTGTACGGTTATACGATAATCAGTGAGAACTCGGTGCAACGTTACATATAACCACACACCGCAAAGTGCTTTATACTACGGCTAACGAACGAAATATAATGATAGAATAAACTGGTCATGATCATGTTTTCAGAAGAAATTTATTTCAATTAATGTTCCAGGAAAAGGCTCCTGGGTCCCTATGACAATCATGGAAAATCATGCAGATCAGCAAAAAGTGTATCTGACATTATTTTATTCCTTTTATTGACAGTGTAAGTATGACAATAAAGTCATTCTATTCTATTCTGTTGCATAACAGTTTTTCTCCATTTTTTTGAGCATTTCTTAAATGACAAATAACATTTGCCGAACAAATGCAATCCCCATAACATGATGTCACTTCTGCACAGCAGAACATTTCTCATCGCTTCATACAAAATTCCAAATGTTTCAGTACGTATATGCAAATGGTTTTATAGAATAGTCGTCATTTGGCACAATATTCAGTTGCTTTGATCTTATTTATCAGAATAATGTAGTTTGTCATTGTGATAATTTTACACAAAGAAAAGATACATGTCTGCGTCATCGTGTTAGCCATCGCATGCAATAGAGTTAACTAAGCTTTCAAAATATTTAAAAATATTTCCATGCACTGCAAGACACACCTTCATTGCGTTTTTGGCTTCCACTGTACATGATTTAGTTGTCATTTTGTTGTTCTTGCATTGCCATACTGCTGTTTTCTGGGTTATGCAGGACTGTGCGACTGTTTTATTTGCTATTGTACTGTATCTTCAGATGTGTAGAAGTTACATGCGCGTGCGAGTGCTTTCTCCTAAACTTTACATGCTGTAATTTAGATCCTTGCGATGTTGAAACTGGTGTCAGGCATGAATAAGTAAAATTTTAAGTTAAATGGTCAGTCAGTGACAATGAAAAAGTGTAAACTGACTATCATTCAGAATTGTGGAGCTCAGGAGGAGACTTACACTGACATTTTAATACATCTAAGCACTTCGACTCTCATGGTTAGACGATGCTGATTGTACTTTCGTGTTTGTGGCAGTGACATTCATTAGTGGAATTATTTGCTTTTGGGGCAGGAGCTAATTGTTTTGGGTAAGTTACACACTTTTGCAGCTAAACCATACTGTTGTACTATATGCATGAACTGTTGTGAGAAGTGCTCATGTAGTTTTGAGAATGTTAAGTATCTATCATGAAATGTGCCAGAGCGATCAAAAGAAAATCTGTAATTTATGGATCCATACATAACTTCAACACAATGAAATCAGGTGCAGATGTCATCCATGTAACATTTTTGTGGTAATAAGATCCATGAAATTAAAATCAAGATCCATGAAAGATCAACAAATGCTTGATTTTGCGTTTTTATAAAAAACTTGAGGTACAAGCCCTGAGTCATCCCTGAATATGCATAACATTTATATAAAACACACATTAAATAAATGCATGGATTAAGCCGTGTGTAAATGCATTGCTCATTAATGATATATATATAGAATTTTATATATAGCAGTTTGAGTATAAAATCATCTGACAGACTTCAGTTACATACGTAAGCAATTTATCAAATCTAAACAACATTTTTTGACTTTTGGTAAGTTATATTAATACGAATATAAAACATTAGTAGGAAACAAAT
This sequence comes from Brienomyrus longianalis, assembly GCA_026770825.1. Classification (NCBI taxonomy): domain Eukaryota; kingdom Metazoa; phylum Chordata; class Actinopteri; order Osteoglossiformes; family Mormyridae; genus Brienomyrus; species Brienomyrus longianalis. The sequence goes on along the minus strand of JABJVP010000041.1, from coordinate 2,954,376 downwards.
ATTCATAGAAGTTAAATACTTAAGTAAAATACTTCAGTCGTAGATCCCTGATTTATACAGCACACTGTCAATATTTGGCACAAGGTCCTTCTGATATTCCCACAGCTTTTTATCCACAATCAGTTGCTCTTTGGTGAGATTCCCCTGTAGAGGAACTCTGACATGTACAATTCTGCACACACCAGGTGGAACTCTCAATGTGTCTCCGTAATTCTTCAGCACTGAATGCACTGATGTCTGCACCACTTGCCTTGGGTTTATGATCATCTTGGTGGGGTTGTAAACATGTTTCCTGTCAGGTTCCCGGTAGATGTGTTCCATGATGTTTATTCCTGGAACCTTTTCCCATTGTGCTAAATGGAACCGGCCCGTATCATCAAAGAGGGTTTTGGGGAAGATATGATTCTCGATAAGAAAGACTCCTACTGTGGGGTTTTGCCTTTGCAGGTCCTCCAGGAGATGCTCCAGTGTAGCGTGCTGATAAGGCATAATTATTTCATCAATGTCGTTCAGCAGAAGATACTTGGATCTGTACATGTTTCTGTAGATACA
>JABJVP010000041.1:2926650-2939851 GCA_026770825.1 Brienomyrus longianalis | reverse complement strand
CATGTTTTTGGACTGTGGGGGGAAACCGGAGTACCCGGAGGAAACCCCACGACGACATGGGGAGAACATGAAAACTCCACAGACATGTAACCCAGGCGGAGATTCGAACCCGGGGCCCAGAGGTGTGAGGCAACAGTGCTAACCACTGCACCACCATGCCGCCCCTGTTTGGGGGAAACCTTATAGATTTATTTTTGAAACAGATTTTTTTCAGACAATTATTTTTCTCTGAAACACAGATTTCAGTCACTTTCAGTCAAATTTTACTGTGATTTCAAAGCATGCATGGACAAAATGAAATGAAACGTTCATCTGAGACTTATTGTGTCCCTAATAATCATTCATTCTTCTATACCACTTGTCCTATATAGGGTTACGTGGCTCCTCAGCTTGTATCAAAACAATGGGCACAGCCCATGCATCACAAGCAACCCAACACCCAGAACGATTTTGTTAGGTTACTTTTCTCCGTATGGCCCTGGGGTGGGCAACAGCTCTATAAGGCATGTTAATCTGCTGTCTGTCTCGGGGCAGGGGCCTCACACCCCCTCTAATGCTGAACCTGACGGATGGGTCAGGTCAGGTTGAGGAGCATGCGCTGATGCAGTGCGCTGCCACACCCTCCGCACAGCAAATCCCCCAGGCTGACACACGATCCAGTCCCACCCTCCGGAAATGGCCATCCATCTTCCGCAGCCAGGTGTTACGTGGGCGTCCCCTTAGCCTGATCCAGTCACTTGGGTCCTCAGCAATGAGGATCCTGTGAGCCGGATCACCCTCAGGGAAACGCGCCACATGACCATAGTGCCGTAACTGACACTAAATCGCAATGCAGGTAATGTGCCTCATTCAGGACTCCTCTAGAAACCGCTCATTCGATACAATGTCAAACCAGTCTTTGTCTCAGCTCACTGGATAGCGTCCATGTCTCACATCCATACAGCTGGACAGGGACTCTAAAGGCTTCTCCTCTTGCAAAGATATCGGGAACACCACACACTCCTTTCCAGCGACCTCATGACCCCCCCCATGCTTTTCTAATCTGTCTGCTGACGTCATAGGAAGAGTCACCAGAGAAATGAATGTCGCTGCTGATATAGGTGAATCTCTCGACAAGGTTGACATTCTCCCCGCAGACAGACACACTACTGATAGCTGTGCCTAAGAAGTCATTAAATGCCTGGATCTTGGTCTTTATCCAGGACACCTGCAATCCCAGACACTCAGACTCCTCGCTTAGTCTCTTGAGAGCCCCAATCAGGGCCTCTGTTGACTCCACTAAGATCATGGCATTGTAGGCAAAGTTAAGATCAGTAAATCTTTCTTCACCAACGGACGCCCCATAACCGCTGGACCCCACGACCGTGCCCAACACCCAGTCTATACAAGCATTGAACAAAGTAGGAGCAAGAACACATCCCTGGCCAACCCCAGAAGGTTCTTCCTCCACAGCATTCACAGTACCATTGTACAGTCTAACCATGGTGTCCAGTAACTTTGAGGGGGATCCCACTAAGTCTCAGAATGTCCCACAAGGTTGCAAAGAACCTCTGCCAATATTTGCACTTGTGTTTGATGAGAACCCTAGGTGCAAGGATACGGTCGATGGTAGACTTCTTAGGTGTAAAAGCAGACTGCTCTGGTTGCTGACAGGCAAGCAAGAGATCACGGATCCTGTTAAGGATGACCCTAGCAAGGACTTTACCTGGCACTGAAAGCACTGTTATCCCCTGTAGTTGCTGCAATCCAGGCGATCACCCTTCCCTTTCCAGACAGAAACTACAAGTCCCGTTTTCCAGTCAGATGGGCCCAGCGAGTCCCAACTGCAGTGTCATCTGTTAGGACCATCCCATTACCTGCCTTGCGCAAACCTCCGAGGAACAGATTCAGATGTGCATAATGCTTCAATTCCTCTGTAAGCAGGACGTGGGTCAATAGACCACAGATGGCGTGTCACCTGCTCACAGATTCGTCTAACAAACGCCTCCTTATCTATCCTCAGGTCCCTCACAGCCGTCCTTCTCAGTTGCCAATATAGACTGGAGTTGCCACCAAATCGTGCGCTTCGACTCCTCCCGATAATATCCAGGGTGCCCTTTGAGATGAAACACCTCCTTCTGGGAACACTGGCAACACCAACACCATCCTCAGCAACCTTCAGGGTCTTATCATGGAAGGGCTCCCACGTCACATTAGAGTCAGCAGTCGCACCCAAATCTGCATGTTCCTCACTCAAACTGCATGCAAACTATTCAGAAACAGCTTGATCTTGGAGTCTGGCTAAGTCCAGTCTCATTCTCCTACAAGGTGGTAGCCTACTGGATCTAAGCTGAATTGTCAGAGTAGCAACAACAAGTCTGTGGTCAGAATTCACAAACTGGGGACTTTCGTAGACCCTGCAGTTCTGCAGGAGCCTCCAGCATCTGCCCACGAGGATGTGATCGATCTCCTTTGCCGCACCACCAGTGCTGGAATACCAAGTCCAATGATACAGCTCAAGTCGGACCCAAGATCCAGCAACCTGCAGCCCCTGACCTTTCGCTAAGTCAAGGAACATGGAGCCACTGTCACCCCGGTCTCCAGACCCATGGGGACCGACACAATCCTCATAGCCCCTGTCAGTGCCCGTGGTTACACCGAATCACCCAAAACCAGAGGAGTGTCACCTCGGGGGCACCCTTCAACCACCAAGCGAAGTTGTGAGTAAAATGTCTTCACTCACTGCGGTCGGAGCACACACTGAGACAACAGACAAGAAAGGAGTGAGATAAGACACGATTGGAAGTAGCCAATCCTCTACAGAAACAGCTACTCCCTGAGTGTGGCAGCCGTCAGACCGACCAGACCAATAGTAAGTGTACCCACCTACAGAGATCTGGCCACTCCCTGGCCTGCGTACCTCAGAGAATGCTGCCACTGAAACGTGGAGTTTAGAAAGCTCCCCCGACAGTAGAGGAAGATGGTCATCTTACCAGAGAGACAAGACGTTCCACGTGCCTACACAGATGGTTCAAATTGGGACTTAAGTGCTGCTAAACAGCAGGGAATATATATTTTGTATTAATAATTTTTATATGAATATTTTTTGGCTGTGGAACATATCTGAGTTTCACTTATTTCTTATGGGAAAATTGGCTTTTATATACGAGTGTTTTGGATTACAAGCATATTTCCAGAACTAATAATGCTCACAAACCAAGGCAGCGGTGTATTTTGTTACTGTTACAAGACATAAAGACGTAATGAGATTGTGATATATGTGACAAATGCATTAAGTATTAAGTGGATAGTGTAGTAGCCAACCAGCATGTGGGAGTACAAGAGGAAGCCACAAGGGAAGGTGGTGTGGAAAGATAGGAGTTTTGTTTGGATTAGAATGACAAAAGTAGGTATTTTGATTCACATGAAATTAAATTTTTGGTGGCAGGCTGAACTGTTGATTTTTCTTTAGTTTTCAGGTCATATCAACATTATACAGTGCAACACAGTGCATGGACAGAAGGGGAGATGACAAGATCAATTTTTTTTTCCTTTGAGAATCATATTGCTGCTAAGTTCAACAGTTCCCTGAATGCGGAGTGAACTTTCCCACTAGGAATGCAACTAAGAAGATTTTAGTTCTTTTCTCTCTCCCCAGTTCTTCTTTTGCACACTGTGGAGTGGAACGCCGCAGAGGAGTTAATTTAAACCTTGTTTTGGACGCAGCGTTTAACTTTGCAGCTCTGGGCGGAGGACTTCAGTGTAGAAAGCATCCGATGGACTGGAGGTCTGATAAAAGGTGGGATCAGTTTGTTTCTTGGACAGGCTCATTTAAGTAACTGCAATGGATCTGGATTGAGGGCATTCATTCTCCAGGCCAGTGGGGGATTTTCGTTTGTTTGTTTGTGTAATAACTCTGGACCTTCATGTGGTGGATCTATTCTTCAGATTAAGGTTTCCAGGTATCGTCTCTGGAGTAGGGACGCCTCAACTTCTGATTATGGGTGTTGCAGCTTAGAGGAATGAAGGGTGACTTACACTAAAAGAATAGAAGGGTACTATTGCTCTCGCATTTTATATCTTCAGGTCATCACAGCGACACGCACAAATCCTGAAGCCACGCTACCTCATATATTCAGTGTGGGCAGGGTAGGCTTCCAAAAAATTGGGATTATTTGTTACGGCCTTGGCTCAACAGGGTCGCACATAAACCAAGATATAGGACATCCGAACCCAAAAGATGACCTCAACACACAGCTTAAAGTGTCTCGATTTATTTTGACCCGTAAACATCGGAATAGAGATGTGGCCAAAAAAACAAACAGAACCCCAAACGCTAACTGAAGCAAAATAAGCCACTAAGTAACGTATTTTGAAAACAAACACGGAAAGAAAAGACACAAACCTACCACTACCTCCCTAACTAAGCAAAAACACAGGCACAAACCCCCCCCCCCCCTCTGAAAACAAAGGCCCCCCATATGCCTGTATGCTCAGTGAGTTCTTCTACCTGAGGGCTTAATACGATAAGGACAACCGAAACATCAGGGCCAAACACCAACAGACAGCCTCCTACAAGTCAAACACAGAGACCTCCCCCCCCACCCCATCTTCCACTCTCGAGATCTTCACTTCCTCTTCCTTATATCTTCTAGTACTACCCCTACAGGCCAATTGGACCATAGCACCATCCGCCGGCCCTGGGGGGAGCATACAAAGCCCATGCACATCAGCCGTCACATTATTAATCAGGATTAATTTAAAAATCAGAGTGATTTTCTGTACACACGAAACGCACAGACTTCACATTCCTCTCACCATTGCTGAAAGAAAACAGTGACTCATAAACACACCGTATCACAATTTTACAGTCACTGAAGAGGAACACTAACTACTTAACTAAGAAAAAGACAAACATATTTCTCTATGAATTATTCCTCATTCTGTAGGATTGACTAAATTTCAATCCCAAATCCAATCAAATAAATTTCCCAAATCAAATGTAATTGTGTCAGATTTACACATCTGACCTTCAACCTCAGCTGTAGATTAACAATATGGATGTTACAATTTTTCTTGGTTCTTTTGGCACATTTCATGAAACATACCTAACATTCGCAAACAGTTAATACATATAGCACAGCAAAAGCCTGTAACGTATCCCAGACAATTAACTAATGTCTCAAAAGCAAATAATTCCACCTATGAATGTAAGTGTATCATGCTCATTTCCCTTTAGCAAACTGATACTTTTTGATAGTCTGAAAGAAAGGGTCAGGTCACATATCTACTACCTTTATCTAAGTGTGGCAGGATAATTCTTACAAAAAAAGAGTGTATTTGACAAACTCCACCTGCAGGCAACAAAAATGCCTTTACCCTACTCTAGTTTAAACACCCTAATGGGGGGGAATTATTTACATCAAACACAAAGGTGTGTCGCTTTGCATGATGGGAGATATAAATGTCACTGCACGAACAGGTTAGCGACTCCAGCACAGCACAGCCCAACAAACTGATACCTATTCATATTAAAGATGCTCGTTTCAGCTTTGTTATGCTTCATATTACAGTATGTACAGTTCACTGTTGGAAATAAAAGCACTCGCATGTATTTTTCAGACCTCATGACACTGTATAATACCAAATAAAAAGTCGTCACACAGCACTGTGTAACACAAAAACAGCCAAACGGAAATACATGGTATGGTAAAAATTTGGGTTTCAATGCAAAAAAGGTTGAGGACCACTGAACTACACTAAAGCAACTGAAAATTGTGCCAAATTAAGACAACTGAACAAACCCATGTACTGAAGTATTGGGAAATTTGTGAGAAGCAATGAAAACTGTTCTGCTGTGCAGAAGTGACATTATGGTTTGGGAATCACTCTAGTAGTTTAGCAAAAGTTAATTGCCATTTGAGAAATGCTCCAAAGCAGGCAAGAAAAACTGTAATCCATTCCTTCCCTATTAATTGTGCGGCAACTCTCTCAGCTTCACCAGTCTGTAGCTCGAGACTCTCATGCTGACCTCTCCAGACAGCCTGTCTGTATTTGACGCTGAATCACAAAAAAAAACAATTTTACCCACTGACATGTGGTTTCTTAGATTGTTAGGCAGCTAGGATGCTGTTAGTCTTAGCTATGTTAGCTTGCTTCCTTTTCTTACCTTTGTAGTTTCGTATATATTATGATGCGTACAGCTTGTAGCCTTTTCCTGCTTGCTGGTTGGTTAGTTTTATTGTTGTGTGTACGAAGTACAAGGAAGTTCTTCCTCGAATGCTTTCTACACAGACTGCAGACAATTAACAGGACAGTGCAAGATGAACACCTGGGATGAACAAACCACAGCCGTCCACGTGTGCATTACCTGGAAACCTGATTCAAACCGGAGAACCTGAAGGCAGCTCTGAAACAACAACTTAGTGACAGCGGAGATAAGACAAGCATGTAGCACCTATACTGCAACTTCCATAAGGCAGAGGAGCCGGGAGACAGATCATTTCATTTCCACCCCTCTGTCTTCTGGGTGCTTAGCTTGTTTCTTCATGGCTTGTGCATTTAATTGAAATACTTCCTGTAAGGAAATGCTCATCACACAATGTCTTCTTTCTATAGATTTTTTCTCTGATAGTTCTTCGGTTTCTTTGCCTTGATTTTTGTGAACAGAAGGTATACAAAAGAAACTTAGATTTGGGTTTTCAGCCAAACACACAACAGTCTACAGTCATGATCGTTGTTCCCCAGTAAAATGGCCACCACGTCCTTTTCATTTATGCATACTTTGACAGTGACGTCAGATTAACCACGATGTACTCATTTCTCACCTTTCCTCCGTGGTTATCACAGATATGACCCTTCAGTAGTTCAGGCCATATCTTAATGGCAGACACCCAATGAGGGTGGCGTCATCTGCAAACTTCAGTAGCTTGACAGACTCATGACTGGAGGTGTAGCTGTTAGTGTAGAGCCAGAACAGGGGCGAGAGGACGCAGCTTTGAGGAGAACTGGTGCTTATGGTCAGATGGTCAGAGATGTGCTTCCCCAGCTCAACATGCAGCTTCCTGTCGGAAAGGAAGTCAGTGATCCACCTGCAGGTGGAGTTTGGCACACCCAGCTGGGAGAGTTTATCCTGGAGCAGATTTGGGATGATCGCATTAAATCCACAAAAAGGATTTTGGCGTAGGATCCAGGAGAATCGAAGTGTTGGAGGATGAAATGAAGACCCATGCTGACATTTAGGTCTTTGAAAGGGCCATTCTAACACATGAATATGCTTTGATCTAAACCATTCCACTGTAGCTGTGGCTGTATGTTGCTGGTCGTTGTCCTGCTGGAAGGTGAACCTCCGCCCCAGTCTCAGGTCTTTTGCAGCCTCTAACAGGTTTTTTTCCAGGGTTGCCTTGTATTTGGCTCCATCCATCTTTCCATCAACTCTGAGCAGCTTCCCTGTCCCAGCTGAAGAGAAGCACCCCCAGAGCATGATGCTGCCACCGCCATCTTTCACAGGGGGACGGTGTTTTCACGGTGATGAACAGCCTTACTTTTCTGCTACACATAGCGTTTTGCATTTAGGCCAGAAACGTCAACGTTGGTCTCATCTGACCAGAACACCTTCCACATTTGCTGTGTTTCCTATACATGACTGGCGGAAAACTGCAAACGGGACCTCTTCTGGCCTTCTTTCAGCAATGCCCTTCTTCTTACCACTCTTCCATAAAGGCCAGATTTGTGGAGTAAATGACTAATAGACAGATACTCCCACCGGAGCTGTGGATCTCTGCAGTTCCTCCAGAGTGACTATGGACCTCTTGGCTGCTTCTCTGACCAGTGCTCTCCTTGCCAGGCCTGTCAGTTTAGGTGGACGGCCATGTCTTGGTAGGTTTGCAGGTTGGATTTTTTTTTTTATAATCTAACCCTGCTTTAAACTTCTCCAGAACTCTATCCCTGACCAGTCTGGTGTGTTCCTTGGTCCTCATGATGCTGTTTGTTGCCTATCGTTCTCTAACAAATCTCGGAGGCCTTCACTTAGGGGATTTTATTTAGGGGTATCAGAGTACAGGGGGCTGAATACAAATGCACGCCACACATTTCAGATTTTTATTTCTGAAACATTTTGAAAACCATGTATCGTTTACGTTTCACTACACAATTATGTGCTATTTTGTGTTGGTCTATCACATAAAATCCCATTAGTATACGTTTAAGTTTGTGGTTGTAATGTGAGAAAAACTGGAAAAGTTCAAGGGGTATGAAAACTTTTTCAAGGAACTGTATATTGGAATTCCTTAGCCTCCACATGTCACACAACGCTCTCCTCATATTTACACAGGTGAGAGTGAAGCTTGGGCTCTGAGCACAAAGTCAGCCCCGGAGTATCTCAGGGCGATTGAGGCCTTGATTATGGGCCCAACGAGGATGTGAGCATTCTGCTGAAGATGGGAGCCTTGTGCTCACGTACGCAGAGGCCTAACACACTGGGCCACACACTATCCCGGAGCAGGTCTGGCCAGCTCTGCACGGTGACACCCAGCAGGAAAACTGCAGACAAGAATGAAGATGAAGACGACAAAATCTCTCGTTTTTTTTTTTTTTTTGATTTGCCATTATGTAGAAATTTCAGTTCTAATTTAAATTCTAATCCAACCCCTTTCCAATCTTAAAATGCAGGAAAATTCAAGCAAATCACATTTCATGATTTACAGAAAGATTTTTTGTTTTAATCTGAGAAACTGTCACTGTTACAAGCTGAAAAAAATACAGCAACTTATCACAAGGCCAAAGGTAACAAATAAATTAGCAAAATATTCACATGGTCAGTAAAACTGATAGCAGGTAGCAGAAAAAAGACACAGACAGCAGAGAAAAAGCATTTCCGTTTAAACATGCAGCATCTTCCTGAAGCAGACTTTCCTTTGCAAACAAAACCACATTTTAAAAAAGGCAGCTTAATTAAGCCCAGCTCATATTCTTCTGTGTACAAGATGGGATAAACCATGCGTTTCAGCACTCTAAAATTATAGCTAAACATTGTAATGTCCATTTCTATGTACAAAATAACTGCTTCCAGGTAATAACCATTCATCTGCATTGTTCAGATTCACTAGACTTTTAAACACCTCACCGATGTAAGCCACACGAGGCCTTTTGCAATAATTTTACTCATTTTACCTTAATTCATTTGTACCTCTAATGTTCTGGGTATTGCTACTGTTGTTTGTATACTGTAATCTGGTGATTTGCAGTCATTTTTTTTTATCTTTTTGTGAACCAGCAGAGATCGACAGCGGTGTGGCATGACGTGTCACTGTGCCGGCCGGGTAATATGCCCTCATGTTGCCCTGAGATCGATCGAGCTGAATGGTGGGCTATGTTCTGTCATGCTGGGGTGGAGCGAGGCAGGCCAATCCAGACGCCAAGTCTGGAAAAATACATAAATGCTGCATTTACTCTTTACGCCTCATGATGGAAGGGCTCAGCTGTTATTTAGTGAAATGATTGATTTCATTGATTTCTTGCTGCTTATGGATTTAGAAATTCAATGACATATCACGGCCGTCCATCTGCGGGCACTTCACATAAAACTAATTTAACAATGATATGCTAAAATGTGTCCAAGTGTCTTACAAGCGTTATGAAGAAGTCTTTAAAGTAAATCCAAGGTAAAATGTACGACAGAAGGAATCTTGCTCCCTTCTTCATTAGACAGAATAATCTAACGTCACAAATGCTGTACAGACATCACCACAGGAAATTCTGCCCACGGCAATTTGTGGTTTTTAGGAAATTGTTTTTTTTTAAAACAATAACATATTGACCGTTATAGGGCCTCCCCCCACAAAACCAGTACAACTGGTCATATTAGATGCTCAGTAGTAAACACAGATTTTTAAGCGATGAACTCATTGCTTAGCGGGAAGCATCCTTTTCAAGGTGTCCCATTACACAAGTGACTTATTTCAATTTATAAATAAATAATAAATAAATTCATTCAAATTAATTTTTCGAGGCGCGGACAGGCCTCTCAGAGGGCCTCATACGATGCAGCACACCTGTCGTACTCTGTAACACTGAATTATGCTAACTTTCTAATGTCACATTTATACTGCATGGAAGTGTACAGCAAACATTTAAATAAATTAAATCCCAGGATCACTTCTCCTGTCTGAATAGGTGAAATGGCATCAACTCAATATTACGTCTAGTTTAACCATACAATGCTGAATGTGAATGAGCTTCAACAAAAAAAAAAACAGAAAACAATAGAAGATGAATGGAAAAAATGGCATGTGGGTTTTGGAGACTCGCATTTTTATTTATTTACACATCTACTGCCAGCAGAACTGCTTGGTTTGTCACGTATGACGCATGTGTTGCACGTGTTGAAGAGCGGTAAATTTACTTCATTTTAGGGTTGCAAAGCATGCTGGGTGACAGCACTGTGAGGAGAGTGGAGGGGCCGCGGGCCCTGTGGCCCTGGCAGGTCCCCGGAGAGTCTACGTCCTTCATGTACCTCAGTAGCACCCTGCTCTCCTAACACTGTTTTGAATATTTTTGTATACATTCCACTCATCCGTCTGTTAAACCCAACATGGGTTGGCTTCTCGCTTCCGCTGTGAATAAGCACCCTAACTAAAGACAAATAGAGAAAAAGAAAATCTACATTGAGAAGCATTCTCTGTGCGCAGGTTGTTGGGACAGTTCCGCCTTCTGCGGAGTCGGGTTTCCGGATCCGTGCCCCAGCCCCATCCAGCAGACTGCCTTCAGTGTCCATGGGTCTCAGGTCTCTGCTCCAGAGTTGTCCCTGCTGCTCGTTGCAGATCCAGATGCCAAAAGTTCATGCCGCCCTGGAGCTCTCCAGTGCACTGCCTCCCGGCACTGCGACGGCGGCCTGTGCCAAACTGTGCCGGTGTTGATTTACACCCAGAGGAGGCTCCAGCTGTGCTTGTCAAGTCCCGCTTCCCATACGGATGAATTTGGCACTTTTCTCCAAGGCCTCTCGTCTGGCAAAGGACTACTCAAATGACATGAGGTTGGTGGGGATCTAGCAGGGAGGGGAGAATCGGCGTTAGGATAATTCTTGCCTTTCTTAGCTACATGCTATGGAACTGGAGATGACAGTTCATGCTCTGTAGTTATTTTGACAGGCATGTTGCTCTCATTGAGTGTTACAGACAGAGTTTGGGATAAGAGTAGAGGGTTAGTTAGCATAAGAAGATTCCAGTTTTATAATACATTAGTTACTTTATCTAAAGGGAAGCATATTCTGAGAAAGCAGGATCTGCCAGACCTTGGAGCGACTGGAGGTTAAGCCCCACAGGATCTGAATATATCACCTCCCAGATATGCGAAAGAATCACTAAGCCACTAAGCTACACAGCGCCCCCTATGTGTGCAGGCTGGCATTGTGACGAAAGGTGACTCAAAGCCTTCAGCTTCCTTCGATACCCTTGAAATATGAATCACAGCATCTCATAAGCAAAGCTTCATAATGTTTTGTGCCAGAAAGGTTCATCACAAGTTAAAGATTCAGTGCTGTTCAGCATCCTTGCCTTTTTCTTGGAATGCTGTGAGACTTCATACCAACATGACCTTTTTCTGCTAAACATCAATCTACTCATCAATTACAGATTTTACCAGAGAAAAACCAAAGACGAATGCGAACAGCCGCTGATCACACCTCATGCTTCTCGGTTAGCACTACATGTCCTGTTTGCAAGTTTTCAACTTTTCATTAGTGGTACTCTAGCTGTCAGCTGGGTGACGGCGCTCGAACCTGTGGCCGGCTGCTCCTGCAGGCCTCTTCCAGGTGCTTGTGCCAGATAATCGCAGAAAACCTCGATCCCGTCTGGAACTTGTAAACATTCCCTGTGGAGGAAACAGGCTCAGACCTGGAGCCACCAGCAGCACCATCACAGCCCTGCGACTTCCAGCATGCTAACTGTGGACACTCATATGTTTGACTGTATTCGTTACTGAGAGCTCAATGTGCTGGAACAGCTTGATTCACTCTGACATGGACACAGCCGTGCCCAGACTGGGACCTGCCCTATCTCACCTTTATCTGGGTCGTTCAGCTGGAAAATGTTGGGATGTTCGGGGTTGTCCGGCAGGACTGCCATCCAGCCAGTGATGGTTGTCTTTTTACAGGGCGTCGACTTGTACTGGAATTTTCCGTACCATTTCAAAGCGCATCAGTACACGACATGGTGACAAGAATGGACTTGCATGCTCTGGGAGTCTTATCAGAACTTCCCATGATGCAGAGCCACAGCCCGACGCTCTCTCATGGCAATAGCGCCTCATAACCACACAGGGGCGCTGGACACACGGGCACTCACATGTTTCCGCTCAGTGGGTCGCAGGGCTTTGGCCGCGAAATAGATGAGGGTGGAGCCAGACAGGGCGATCCAGTAGCGCGTCCAGGAGGATAACTATAGGCACGGGAAGGAAGAGGGGGAAGAACAGGATAACCGTGACAGCTAACATTGGGCGTGGATGTAACTCGTGTGAGAGTCTCCTCGAGATATGCTTCTGGCTCTCTGCAGGAGATGCTTATCCTGGTCAGGGTGGCAAGGGGGGCCTATACAGTATTATATGGTGTCCCCCGCTACAGTGCATATCACACTGTAGTATACCAAACCATAGTATACCAAAACTGTATTATGTCGTGTGCCCCGCTATAGAGCATATCACACTGAAGTATACCAAACCATAGTATACCAAACCTGTATTATGCGGTGTGCCCCGCTACAGTGCATATCACACTAAAGTATACCAAACCATAGTATACCAAAACTGTATTATGTGGTGTGCCCCGCTACAGTGCATATCACACTGAAGTATACCAAACCATAGTATACCAAAACTGTATTATGTGGTGTGCCCCGCTATAGAGCATATCACACTGTAGTATACCAAACCATAATATACCAAAACAGTATTATGCGGTGTACCCCGCTACAGTGCATATCACACTGTAGTATACCAAACCATAGTATACCAAACCTGTATTATGCGGTGTGCCCCGCTACAGTGCATATCACACTAAAGTATACCAAACCATAGTATACCAAAACTGTATTATGTGGTGTGCCCCGCTACAGTGCATATCACACTGAAGTATACCAAAACTGTATTATGTCGTGTGCCCCGCTACAGTGCATATCACACTGAAGTATACCAAACCATAGTATACCAAAACTGTATTATGTGGTGTGCC
>JABJVP010000041.1:2866416-2879060 GCA_026770825.1 Brienomyrus longianalis | reverse complement strand
GGGGGGGGGGGGGGGGGGGGGGGGGGGGGGGGGGGGGGGGGGGGGGGGGGGGGGGGGGGGCGGGGGGGGGGGGGGGCGGGGCACGCTTTAACAAGGCTGACGCTGCTCCAGCTGGGCTCCCATGAGAAGTGGTCCTGCAAATGAGCAGAGCCCACGGATGCGTACAGTGATGACATGGCCGGGACAGGGGTAGCGCTTTTATCGCTGCTGCATGCCACGACTTCAAACACATAGTAAGAAGGGCTACAAACATCAATGGAACGCAGCCGCAATGGAATAATGCAGCTCTGGTGGAGCGCAGGGCCACCTGACGCCTGTCTGACGCTGTCCCTATGAACACCTCCTCTGAGGCCATCTCCTCCACCATTTCACTAAGCTCCTCTCCAATGGCCTGCATTTAAGCAATTAAGCCCAACACTGGTTGTGTGAAAACCTGTTGGGCATTAAGAACCAGATAGAAGTGATTAAGTAAAGCTAACACTACCGGCTAGTTATCATTCCAGCCTTCAGTGCGCCCATCCCTTTCTCTGCTTTACACTCCTCTCACAGATCGGTTTGTATCCGTCTGTTTCCCTCTCATCCGGCCCGTCAGTCTCGGGCTGCGCCGCCTAAGTCAGCCAATGTCGCCTAGCGGGCCAACCGGCCCTGATAATCAACAGTTAGCAGGAAATGAAGGGAAGTTAAACCACAGTGACCTTTCAAAGAAGGCCTGAAAGTTCACCATTTGGGAGGCTCCCCTTAATCAACTATAGAAGGACCCTTCAGGGCATCACCCCACCCAGGTCTGAGATCACGTTACCAGCACAAAACGCTCACCAAAATACTCAGCATTAAGGAATAATGCAGGCGGACTGTATGCGGGAGCGATCACGGATGTGATCGACACCGAGGCGGGAGGAGTGACAGAGGAGGAGGGAGCTACAGAAGCGAGGCTATGGAGCGCATCAAAACAAAGCAGGGGTAGGGACATTGTGTCCTGGAATCCTGTTAATTCCTCACAGACCTTGACGGGCAACAGAGACAGAGCACTTTGCCCTGCGGAATCTTCCCCGTCTGAGAGGAGAACATAAGCTCTGCCAGTAGCCCTACTGTCGAACATATCAAGTGGAGGAAGGAGATCTGGGCTAGAGTGGAGACGTAGTGAGACGCAGCACCCGGGGCATGATGCCTGAGGGCTCCAGACACGAGGAGACACCGGGAATGATCCACTAATACATGAGGCTGAAACAGCTACCGGATACCGTCAGTGCCGGTCAAAGCTCATGCGGTGTCCTAGGCCAGTTTCATCTGGTGCCCCCTGCCTGAGAGAAAGTGAAATTGCCTTGCTAAGCTACAGTAGCACCTCCTCAGAATGGCGTGACTGCCCCTGGGTATCACCAAAACTGCTGCAAACGTCTGCTGAGAGTTAAACCCGCTTTCCATTCTCACAAGTCCAACAGGGTGCAGACTTTCAGGGGGGAGATTAATGAAACAAAAGCGGTTTAAATCAATTAAAGCAAAGCAAAGGATGGAATGTAACCTGCCGAGCTGACGCCATCCTCTCAGACGTCACGCTTGTGGTTTCCAAGGCAACACGTGCAAATAAACAAACCCGCCCAGGCACCGGAAACCTGAGCGGTGGTTCGTTTTAAAGCAGGAGCACGAATGCTGTCCTTTTCCAGAGGTGCCCAGAGCCAAACTCGTCACCTTAAACAGCTACCAGTTCATATGTTTATTTTCGCTGCTAAGCAGGAGTCTGTCTAAGTGGAAATCGGAGGAATCGGGGAGTCCTGCTCTCGTCTAAGCTGCGGCCTGCTGTCTGTGAGCATCCCAGTTAAAAAGACCTTGTTTGAACATGCAGTGTGCAGCACCCCCTGTGCCTCATCAGGGAACTGCTACCGGAGGTGTTTGGCCAAAAATTATTGCTGAAGGGGACGGTGTGAAAGTGCTGCTTCACCACTTGGGGGGGGGGCTGACATTTCAGTGTGCCACTGTGCTCGTCTCCATCTGTCTTCATATTTCACAGTGATTAAAGATAATTTACAGGGCAGAAAGACCGTTCAAAGCCCCCAAAACGGCCTGCTCTTCATGCCATTCAGAACCCGAGCCATTTGAAGAGGAAATGCGGCGTCAGTGAGGCTTATATTTACCTCTATAGATGGAGGCTAGGACCCCAACATCCAGGTTAAAACGTCTGACAGCTCTGCAGCTGCTGCGCTTTCGAACCCGGTCCGTCCCCAAGTGATCATGTGATCATGACTCAGACCTCCTCCTCGGTTCTGTGCTGCGGATCATATGGTTTTCAGGTTTAAATTGGAAGCCTCGTGGAGACAGAGTTGGACAGAGACAGCAAATCCCACTCATATAAATGGCTGGGGAGTCTTATACGGGGGGGGGGTGAAAATACACCTCTGAGAATGGTGACTGGAAGACTGGAAGTGCAAATCTGCTGGGTCCTTAATCATAGCCCCGAACCCCCCAAAATGCTCTAGGGCCGCTGGCTAATTAGCGGAGGCCGCACTCGGACTCCAAGCCTCATTCTCCCCCGTCTGTGCGTGTCTCTGTGGAGAGCATCATGGGATATGCGAGGAGAAGCAGGCTGATGTACTCATACAAATGGCACATAAAGAATCATTTCAATCACACTGTCCCTGGCAACACAGCCAACCGCAGCCGTTAGACACGTGCGTGACTGAGGTTCCTGTCGCACACCTGGCTGCTTTCCGGGATACCTGGGCAGGGATTTAGCAAATCCATCTGGATTAAACCGGAATCCCTCCCGGGCTCCTGTACAACAGCAGCAACAGGTCAGGGCTCAATGGGAAACGAAGGTTTATTTTTCCCCGTTACGGAATAAGGGAGCTGAGGACAAGGTCTCGGACCCACACAGGAAGGCGAGCCACTCGACATGCTTGGCGTGACGTCCGGGGCTTAAGCTATTGGGAAAACAATCACCAGTACAAAGGCTGGCTACTGAAAAGCAGGATGGATAAAACATCAGCACTGATTTTTATTATCAGGCACGTGATTCTGCAGGCAGCAGGCAAGAGACACAGGCACACATTGTAAGACACAGGAACCATAAGAGTTAACCAGACAACAGCCTGTTAGCTGCAATTCATGTGCAATGTTAGTTGCAGTTTCAGTGATGTTAGTTTGCCCGGGGGGGAGGGGGGGGGGATCGGGCAGCCAATTGACCTTGGACCCCCAGGAGGTTTTACTCTCCCTTCTGGGGGGAGTTTTTGGTTCCTCTCCTCCATTGTCATCTAGCTTTCTTTCTTTCTTTCATTTCTTTGTCCTCCCTTTCCCTGTTTTCGCATTATTCTCTCTTAATGATGTAACGCATCACACGCATGTGAAGGGTCTTGGGGGGACTCCATCGTGAAAGGCGCTATATTAAAAAAAAAAAAAAAAAAAAACTGACAACCCGCAGGATCTGCACATGTATGCAGAGATGCAGAATGTGCAGACAATTCCTCCAGTTTTGAACAGACGGCGACTTCAGCGACCTCATGCCAGGCTGCTCTCTCGCGTCCCCTGCAGGGCCCTGGAAGGACTGCCTGCGAGCGCTGGAAGACGGCCACGACACCAGCGGCATATACTTGGTGAAACCTGAGAATGGCAACCGTCTGATGCAGGTGTGGTGCGACCAGCGGCACGACCCCGGCGGCTGGACCGTCATCCAGAGGCGGCAGGACGGCTCGGTGAACTTCTTCGGGAACTGGGAGGTGTACAAGGTGACCAAGCAGGAGGGGGTGTACCAGTGTACCAATCATGAGAGTGTATACACACACACACACACACACACACACACACACACACACACACACACACACCCCAACATATTTTATTATTTAATTGAGCTGTTGGTGAAATTTAACAAAATCATGGAATGGCTGAGGTGCCCATGAGGAGACGTTTGGGAACTGAAGCGGTGTTCATCTAGCCATCCAACTAGATATCAGTAACGGTAAATGGCGGCGGGAACTATAGCCCCATGTCCAGTATGTCATCATTTAATGTAATTTAAGGATACGAAGGAAGTCTGCATGTATTTCAGGGTTAAAACTAGGCAGTATGAGTACCAATACTCACTGGTACAGATACCAATTGGGACTGGGCAATATGCATTATACCAACATGCATTATACCAATATGCATTATAGCAATATACAATATACTGATTTAAAAATATTAGGATAAATAATAATATTGAAATCCCCCAACCCCAGCACCAAGCCAGGCACTCTGCCGGGAAAACAGTGAAATACATACAGACACTGATAAACAGCCAGCATTAGAACTTGCCATCTGGTATTGGCCCCGATACCAGACCCGATTCAGGGACTAGTATGAAATATTGATACATACCAATTTAAAACTAAATATTCAACCTGTGTGTAACCGGCACCCGATACAATGTCTCCGAGATATTTGGACCATAAGGCGTCACTGTCCAGGCCCACCTGACAGGTGCTACCAGTAGGTCCTAAAACCACTAGTGTTGGACTTTCTATCAAGCTGACGTGTGAACAGAGCTCAAGTCTGATGGAAATATCAGAGCCTCATGTCTCAGTACAGCTATGAGGACATACACCTTGGTGGTTCATACCGCGGTCACCGGTACCATGAAAATCTGCCCATCTCCCATGATTCCCTATAAACATTCTTATGCATCCACAGCCTTATTCTGAGGGAAGAGGGCTTTTTCAGCACAATTACTCCAGTGACCCTAAAAGAATGTCGTGTGATTGCAACATAAACGTACAAACAACTTTAAAATCCGAAAATACGCAAACAAAACATTTTCACAGAACCGAGCACAAGTTCATTTGTTGCTCTCGGCACCTAAACTGGGAAATTCAATATAAACACCAGCTCAACCGTACCCCAGAGCACAAATGAGGCAGAGCACAAACAAACCAAGCCGTTCCAGAAATGTGAACCATGTGGCAGAGAAGGACCTTCACACGCATTGCGTCTCTCACCTCCTGTATTCTCTAGACAGCTGGTCTGTTACAAATGGGCTTAGCCTTCTTTCTCATGATCGCCAATCCCCATTGGTCATACAGGAGGACCAAGGTTCCTAACTCCTTGATCATGGTGGTCACATGACTTGCCTACCTTCTATATCAATCTAGCAGGCCACAGGCTGTGAAATAGCAACATTGACAAAACTTTTTCTAGATCCACAGACTCATTTGGCTCTTATGAGATCTACTCCTGAATATCTGCTTAGGGTTGTACGTCAAACAGGTCAGCCCATCTTAACCTAGATCAGTAATATGGTGCCACGGATTGGGATTAGCAACGTGAGAACCTTAACGAGAGCCTCTATTCCGCTCCACAGCAAGGATTTGGCAACATCGACGGAGAGTACTGGCTGGGCTTGGAGAACATCTACTGGCTGACCAACCAAGGCAACTACAAGCTGCTGGTGATGATGGAGGACTGGTCGAGCCGGAGGGTGTTCGCCGAGTACGCCAGCTTCCGCCTCGAGGCCGAGGCCGACTTTTACAGGCTGCGGGTGGGCCGTTACCACGGCAATGCGGGCGACTCCCTGACCTGGCACAACGGCAAGCAGTTCACCACGCTGGACAGGGACCATGACGTGTACACAGGTACCTGCAGTGCACCATCTCCACTCCATCCTGTGTGACACAGCATGTCATCAAACACCAGAAAACGCACTCCCAACTTTACTCTAAAACTCTCCTCAGTCATGCCTGGCCAGTCCATTTAGCTGACGTATTCCAACAGCTGGCATTCTGATATAACCAATCAATTCATATTAGCTGAATCGAGTCTGGCAGAGAGAACTATGACATAATGTCTGCATGGTTACTCAAGTTTTTTGAACTACACATCAAATGTACAAGAGTGTGGTTGGAGAGGAAAGACACCGAACTGAAATGGAACGCTTATTTGCTCGAGCTGAACATCAGCCCAGGCTACCGCAGCGTAAGAGTCTGGAGGCAGGAACTGCACTTCTGTTAAGCACGATCACGCGACCCGGTAGGATCCATTAATGTCTCAGTGGGGGCTCTCTGATCTTAACAGCATTTGCATTTCCACACAGGCAACTGTGCCCATTACCAGAAGGGAGGATGGTGGTACAATGCTTGTGCACATGCCAACCTGAACGGCGTGTGGTACCGGGGAGGACACTATCGCAGTCACTATCAGGATGGCGTCTACTGGGCTGAGTTCCGAGGCGCGGCCTACTCGCTGAAGAAGGTGGTGATGATGATCCGGCCAAACCCCAACACCTTCCACTAACGGGACGCGACCAGAACCAGAAAGCGGCGACCCCGCCAACGACCCGGACCCGAGAACTGTCCTGGGATAGGCCGGCTCACTCCGCGTGTCGGCTATCCTCCCGCCCTTCCTTAGGCTTTCGTGTGTGTGTGTGTTTTGTCTTTCGGCGTATGAGGACCATGCAGTGACAATGACTGAAATTACTCGCACAGGGGTAACAAAAGCAGCGCGGACTGTGGGTGGAGACCTGGAAGGGAGTAAGATAGAACAAGATTAACGTGCTGACATGGAGACGCAGCCTGAACAGAGACCATCCCCCTGACAAGAGCGTCAAGCCAAAAGTCAGCTGCATTCTCCTCACTGTGGGGTTAGCAAGAGACAAAGAGCAGGGACTCCACCCAGAGCTGAAGAGCAGAGGTTTGACTGGAATTACTGAATGTTTATTCAATATACAATTAATAACCCCCCCCTCCCCCCCATTTCCTTCCTAAGACTTGAAAACAAGTGGACCGGAACAGGCATCCACTGTCTTTGTAGAAACCTTCAAGGGTCAGAATTTTTTATGGGCAAGTAGGCTTAGCAAGTAGATTTAATGTTCATGTGAACAACAGTATTTATTCACAGGAAGAAGGCAATTCAAGTATCTCCTAACCCATTTTTAAATACTTAAGGACTTCAATAAACTCAGTTATTTAGCATATAACAACCGATTCAGTAGAAAACATTGCAGCAGAAATCCAAGTTACTTTTGAGGACCCAGCCGGCAGGGACTGGATAATCGCCAAGGCTGACTGGAGTTAGGAGGAATTTTTTGAGTGTAATGTCTGTTGGCCAACAAATATGTTGTCCTAAGTACTCCAGAACGCTTGTATATGAAACCAACAAATATCCAAAAGTAGTCCTCATCTGAGGTGGGGGGAGGGAGCACCGTTAAAATCCAACATCCCCCCAGACCTCAGCCATGTACTCAATGTATGGATACAGGGAACATCGGACGATATGACGTCCACTGCTGTGTGCTACAATAGGCTCCTTTTGATGGGAAAATCTTTAAAATTATCCCCAAGGGCCTTCACCACCATATGTACTGTATAAAGGCTGATCTTGTTTGAAGATTCATTGTCTTGTGTACATAATAGCCTCATCATTAAAGCAGGGCGTAATATAAACGTGTAAAGTCCTGCGCAAGACTGACGATCATTATAACAGAGTATCTACAGCAAACTACAGTCTACTGTGGGATCGCAGTATGCTTTCTAATTTAGTCGCTATGAACAAAAATAAAATAAATTGTAAAACAGAAATATATATATATATATTTTTTTTTTTTTAAAACCACAGATGAAAACAGGCTTACATAAAAGTCACCTATGAAAAGGTCAATCAGAATTTCTGGAGTAAACATGTGAGTTTTATTGTGATTGATCAGTCACATGCAGAGACTACAGACAGTGATTGGTGGCAGGACTGAAGTGGGTGAGGTCATAAGCCATCATACAAATGCAGTCTGATGTGACTAATGGTTTTTCCCCCACAACATTCAGAGACATACACACACACACACAAGTCAGATTCAATTACTTATAAACGTGACTTAAATACCCCTGTACAGAGAACAGCCACAAGACCAAAAAAAACATTCGCTGGCCAAGACAAACAGACGGTTATTACGATGTCAGGGTTCCCCCAGGTCTTACGAACCCCTGTGTGAGCTGCATCACTGATCCCCATTACAAACCACAGCTGAAACATCTCACCGCTCACTTTACATAGAATTGCCCCCCCCCGCACTGCCCAAACCTGACCCCATTCAAATTCAGCTGAGATTTCACAACACGCCCAAGAGGTTAAGAGCTGGAGGGAATGACAGGTGGCCATTCAGACGACTCCGTTTGTAGCACACTGCCGGAAATACTCCCTGGAAACTGTATTAGGGAAGCCGGGAAGATGGGGACAGAGCACTGATTCAGAGCCGCCTGCCCAATCGGGAACATGAGCACATCTGGTTCACTGGGGCAGGAGAGCTTCAGGTCATGAGGGGCCCACGTGATTCAGCTCATTATCCTGGATGAATCCTAAACGGCAACGCTTTGTTTAAAAGGGAGCGACCTCGCTCCACAAAGCCTCATCACCTTATCAGCCTTAATTAGACAATGAAGTACAGTCCCACAAAATCAGTATTTGAGATCAAATTAAAAGCAACTGATCAACTAATTAAAATGAATATCGTCCAGTTTAAATCGGCTGCTGACCGATCTCTACCTAACACCCATGCAGCTCAGCACCTACAGGAAAATCAAACCGTCCTACAGCGAACGTCTGAACATAACCCTCCCAGGAGACATCAGGAGAGCCAATTGGAACAGAAGTTCTCATAGCATATCCATCCATCCATCTTTTAGATGCTTCTCCAGGTCAGGGTCACTGGTGTTTGGGGGGGGGGGGCATGCCAGGGGAACAGCTCTGGTAGGAGTCCAGTCCATTGTGGGCGCAGCCCTAATTGTCCTTAAAACATCATCCCATTTAGAGGAAGGTTGTGTCACATCCTGTCCCCCAGGAACATCACACTGATGCTTACCGCACATGCTGCCCTGCCCCCTGCTGGACATTCATGGCACCTAAGAAAGCAGTGACCTTCTCCGTAACCCAAGGAGGTCATTAAAAAGGAGTCGGCCAGGTCTCCCTGCAGCTTTATATCTCAAACTCTACAAGGACACAGGAGCTTTCAGTATGGCCAAACAAGACTGTACGGGAGTGAAATTAACTGCTTAGTATCAAAATGACAGCACTGTACAGCTTTACTGTACAGAGTTATTACTTTAATCAAGATTTCCATCAATGTGGTAGGTTCTCTGAATCTCGCACTTGGAGTGTGCAGACTTTTTACGGGCCCAACCACTACAAATGTTACATGGGGGGGTTACAGAAAGTTCCATCTGCTTGATCAGGGGCCAGACTGATAAAAAAAAAAAAACGCTGAGAATTTCATTCGCTCTGTACTGACTTTATTTACCCGATGTGTCACCACAGTGCCTGCGCTTCACAGCACCAGGTTTTATGCTTTTCAGCACCTTCAAAAAACACATAAGCCCCCTTGATAAAGGTGAAATGCCACAGCTTTCCATTAAGCTCCTCAGCCTCTGCTTCTGGTCCCCACCGGGTCCATTTTGTCCCAGAGGGCCCACAAAACCATCAAGCCAGAATTCTCAGCCACTGAGAGATGGGGACGTAGCATCCATTAGCCTTCCTGAAGACATTTCTCCCAGCACAGGGGAAAAGAAGCCGATTCCAGGAGAGAGCAGAGAAGAGTCCTCGTACCTGGTGAAAGTATGAAGAGGCACGCTTCCCCAGCTGGCCGGAAAAGACGATTACGATCATGTGTGACTGCAAAGTCCCCTAAGACCACGGCCTCAGGGCCCCCCACAGCCAACATGGGGCTGACATATCACACACAAAGCTGAGGATTCGCCGCGGCTTTCAGCCACACAAACTGAGATTTCCTAAAACGCCACTAGGCTAACCAGCTCTCGACCAGAGGGGAGGCGAAAGTCACATGTCCATTTTTTTTTAAATAAAAAAAACAAAAACACGTCTGATCTGTTCCAGGCCACCTAAGGCAGAAACCCTTCCATGATCTGACAAGTGCTCAAACCGAGGGATCTGCTTAAGCTCAACCGGTAGCAAAAGGAGGCCATAGGCAGCTCATGGAAACGTGGAGGTCTCCAGAAGACCGCAGAAGATCAGAGGGACCACCCAGGGAACACTCACCCAGGTAGGGGATGCAAGGAACCATCTTCAGAGAGCGGATGTACTCCCGCATGCGCGTGTAGTTCTCCTCCTTGGAGGTCAGGTAGTCGAGCTTGTCCAGCGTGGTCTTGTCCTTTCGGCTGATTAGCTGAGAAAGACGATCAAACAGCCAATCAGATACTCAAGCCCACTAATCATCAAATTCTGAACTATAGAACAGTATAAAAACTTGTGGAGTGGGAATAACTTAAAATATCATGGCAACGTGACGCAATGGATTTTTGAGATTCCCAAACTTAAAAGCAACATATTCAGTCTTGCTTGTTGGGAAAACTCAAAAATGTGTCACATCACGTTGCCTTGATATTTCAAGTTCTCGCTATTTCACATTTTTTATAATGTAAAAAGTCCAAGTAGTGAACATCATGGGAAGGATGCAGAAAAAAATCCTGTAGTTAGGACATTTATGGAAAAATGTTGTGTTTCAACAGCAAAGATAATGGAGGGGTTCCCTAATTCCTGCCGGAAATACTCCCAGGAAACTGTATTAGGAAGCCGGGATGATGGTGACAGAGCCAGTCTGGAGGGCCAGTCTACACCACAGTTTGCAGATCTCCCAGCTCAAACACACCTCATTCAGCTCACCAGCTCATTTCCAGGTTTAGTAGGGAAATCTGCAAACTGTGGTGTAGACTGGACCCTCCGGGACAGGATTTGGTGATCCCTGCTCTGCGGAAACACCCTGCTTGGATTCACTGCAGATTCCCCAACGTGTGCTGCTAGGCGAACATGACTACACAAGCCTTCTCTCATTCCATCCCAAAAGAAAAAGTGAAAATCCCACAAGCCAAAAATAACAGCTGTGAAGTCCTGCTCTCCGGGAGCGTGAGACTGGCACGTTTGGAACGGGACACCTGGCACCTACAAAGGTGAATACACTGCCACAGTGTCCTTGTTAGGCCAACAGCAGCAGTAACACTCCTCAGTCAGGAACTGCACACCGCAGAGACACTACACAATTCAACTATGCCTTCAGAGTGGAACAGAAATTCAAATAGGAGCCCCCAATATGAAGGAACTTAAATCAATGGCTGTCCGGCTGCAGTTTGCTCCGACGATGAGCCGGACCTCCCTGAATCACTTGCCCTCTCTTCTGCATGCTCTGGCAGCTTCTCTCATCTGCTGCACTTCAAAACCACCATGGTCCCTATTCGCAAAGTCCTGAAGCTTAACGGTGACCTTCATGGTTACAGAACTGCTGCCCAAACCTCTGTGCTGATGAAGGCATTTCAATATCATGTTACAGAACAGAACAGAGGTACATTATTCATCCTTGTAAGGAAATTGTGTGCTTTTCACACATCATACACACAGGCTGTAAATCAGGCCTGGTGAATGAGTCCAGACTGGATATTGTGTTGACAAGCACTAGATCACCACAAGGCTGTGTGGCCCTTCCCATCCCTTTATCCATGATAAAGTCTTAGAACAGCGCCGAGTGAATCAAGAAAGAATAAAGAATAGAATTATAGTGTTATTTTATTCATCTCCATGTGGAAATTCTCTCTTCTCATACCCCATCTTGCTATCCATGAGACACAGATACAGGTGAGAGCAAGTTCGGGGGTCACAGCACAGGGTCAGCCAGTGTGCAGTGCCCCTGGAGCTGGGGGTTAGGGGCCTTGAACAGGGGCCCCTCAGCAGCATCAGTCTGCTGACCCCAGGATTCGAACCGACAGCCTTCCGATCACAGGCATGGGGTCCTAACCCACCGAGTCACATTCCTAACACTGACTCCAGTGTTGATGTACAAGATTGTTAAAGATGCAGGAGTTCTGTGAAGCAGGATTTCATGCTTAGCTGGATAACTTGTTGTATTTAAGGTAGTCTAGGCTAAATGGACTTCATCTTCGTTCACTTACATTAACTCCAGACTACCTTATATCTAACAAATTATCTGACTAAGCAAGAAATCCTGCTTCATGAAACACCCGCAAGGACAGACTAACGAACAGCCGTAAGCGACAGCACTAATTAAACAGAGAACCGCTAATCGGCAGTGTGCCGAACACACTCTGAGGGCTTGTCATTCGCTTTGCATTTAACTACCTAATACTTCTCTAAAGGAGAAAGCAGTTGCTCAGGATTGTTGACTGCTCAGCAGGGAGGTTTTAGTCATGGATCATTACAGCTGCCTTTTTCGGAGGAGGGAGAGGTTGGTGGGGAGCCTAATCGCCCCCAGGCCACCCCGGTCTAAAATCGAACCGCTCACATGCAGAAACGGTCCAGCCACAGTCCTCTGGCACCGGCACCACCTCGTTACATACTGTTCCGTTGGCCCAGAAACCACGACTCCAGCTCTTTCTCCACAATTATATTCTGCTCTGCGAAGCGTCTGAGGCCTAGTGGAAACCTGAAGTGACAGCCAGCTGACTTTAAGCAGAATGTTGTTTCGCAGAGCGTCTGAGCGAGTGGAAATCCAGCCCCAGGTGTCGGGAACCAGAGAAAACACCACAGCTGGGTCTCTGCCCAAAGAACCAGAGAAAACACCACAGCTGGGTCTCTGCCCAAAGAACCAGAGGGAACACCACAGCTGGGTCTCTGCCCAAAGAACCAGAGGGAACACCACAGCTGGGTCTCTGCCCAAAGAACCAGAGGGA
>JABJVP010000041.1:2808918-2825333 GCA_026770825.1 Brienomyrus longianalis | reverse complement strand
TCGCCCCCTCACAACCCTCGCACCTGTGCCTCCCGCACACCCCCCCCCCCACCCCAATACCAGGATCATTGGCTCAGCACAACCCCAATCCCATGGCCAACAGCTTCATGCAGCCCCAATCCCAGGAGCTTCACCTGTGATCTCAGTTGCGGTGCCCCAAGCCACTGGGATTAACGCCACATTCTTTGACATTCACTCTGTTGGCACTAGGGCCCGGCTGAGATCAAAAAGCTCCCTCTGAATGCAATACAGATTCTCAGTAGCTATAAGTTCCAGTGTTTGATAAGGACCAATTTCATATGGGCCAAAATTAAACAGAGCTGGGTTGGGCTTCGTCCATCCTGACAGACATCACGATATTGAGTCATCATCGTGATTCCCCTGCCCCAGCCTTGTCCACCCTTACTATTCCAGTCTCTGTGTTAGGCGCACACACAAACATTATTAAATATGCCTGGTTTGTACCTGCCTCGGCAAATCGGGAGACAGGTCTTTATTTGTACCGGAAAGGCAAGGAATAGAACTTATCTACAGTGCGAACTCTCTGCCGTAACCATCTTAAATAATTTCTAATCGTAGAAATTAGAGGTGCACCTATTTAATATTCGGATCAGCATCGGCACCGATCTAAACCTATTAGACGGATCGGCTTTCAGCCGTATGTGACCAAGTTGGTGATTATTGTCCTAATATGTGTACCGTACTTTGGTGGAGTGGTCTACAAACATGCGCACTAGAGTGAGCGCGGTGGCACGTGCTAAAATGACATATACAGGAAGCACATTTATGTTATGAGTCTGTCTCTCCCAGTTAATAAAACTATATTTCAAGGTTATGCGACTTGTTTTATTTACCATAATGGTGAACAAACAACATGACCGATCCACTTCCGATACTTACTTATTTGTTTTTCAGCAGTTTGCTATTTCTTGTTAAACTGATTTCTACAATCACACGCTGTTGTTCTGCATGCGTTTTTTGCGGCATTCAAGCCGAACACTAACGCTGCCACTCAGTGGGGGTGACGCAGGGACTTCCGCGTGCTGGGACGTCATGCGCATACCCTCCGCAGGACAAGGAGCATAAGAACATCAGAGGTGGCTGTGACGATCTGGGAGTATTTTACATATGAAACAACCAGCAGCACGGCGATTTGCAGTCTTTGTGGGAAAACTAAGCTATGCGAGGTGGGAGTAGCGTTTAGTGTAAAATCCCTCTAAGAAAAGCGCACGCGATGGTGTGAGACAACGCGAGTAATATGGAAAGAAGCAGTGGATGGTTTGCGTGTCGCCAGCTCGGGCTGTTTGCACACTCGCTGCAGCTTGTGATACACGAGGGGCTGCTATCGCAGCGAAGTGCAAGTGACGCTGTTGCCAAAAAATTGTGAAACATTAAGCATTCGCCACTTGCATATTCCAGCTTGGAAGATTCTCAAATTGAACCACAAATGCCTCAAAAACGATGTACAAACAAGGCAGAACAGTAATTTATGTACAGCCATGGAAAAAATTAGGAGACCACAGCACAATTTTTTTGATACACTCATTTCTAAATCTATGGGTGTGTGTGTCTGAATAATCTGATGCGACTTGAAAATGAAATGAAAAACAAAAAATATAAAAGATATTAATAGCAGTGTAAAGTACTTCATGTCATTCCAGCCCACAGAGACAGACACTTTCTATCAGTGAGTTTTTTCCACCAATGCCGATGAAACCTTAATATTGGCCAACGAATACGACAGCAGATCAGAACAGGAAGAATCACACAGGCATGGTCTCAATCTTACCAAGTGCAGATATTTAAGCAGAAGAATTTCCAATAACATTTTTGGTTTGATTGTTGGCCACGGCGTTACTGGTTTTTCTACATAAATTCATAATGTTTTCACCAAAGCAACATCCGACTGGTCCAGACCATTAGCAGACACAGCAAATCATCACTGACACTATTCAATTAATGAACTTCCCATCTAATACATAAATGTACTCCCCTCAACACAGGTTTGTAATTATACCTTTGTGGGGACTCTCCATTCATTTCTGTGAAGGAAACTCTAATCCCAGCATGGCGATCTTAACCCCTACCCAGCCCTAACCTTAACCATAAGTAACCAAGCAAAATATGAGTCTTGCCATATTTAGTTTTTTGGCTGCATTCACAGATTTTTGTGGGGACCCAAAAAATTTTTATGTTAATGTTAAAATCCATTTTTTTTTCATTCCAGGGGACATTTGGTCCCCACAAAGTAATACAAAAACATAATCCCCACACACACACACACACACACACACACACACACACACACACACACACACACACACACACACACACACACACACACACAGTTCATATTTCACGAAATCCAAGAGGGTGCCGAACACGCTGCCCGGTTTAAAATTCCTCGGGCTTGATTGATCATTTTGCACTGGCCGTTTTACGTTACTGGATTTAGATCATTTCCAACATCTGCACATTCCTACCCCCCCATCCCAAAAGCCTCCAAATCATGGTCTCTAATAAATAGAAAAAAATATTCAGTATTGTCCTTAACCACACTGCGATTCTGCACTGCGCTAAGGCCTGTTTCACATTGCAGTGACATCAGTATCCTGGGAAACAGACTGGGTACGGATGCCGGATCAGATTCCGGCATTGTAACGCTATTAAATGTGCATCACAGACTGATATGACAAACAGATAAAGAAGTGATGAATTTGCACGAGTATGAGTACAGGTATACTGGATTGCTTCATTCTTAACACACACACACACACACACACACACAGTACAAAAGCTAGGGGGTCGAGCCTAGAGTCAGAAGTACTATCAAGTGCCTCTGAAACATTTCGGCGATTCAGAGCCTCTCTCAGGGACCAGAAGGACCTGCGACTGTTCTCTTTAACTGGCAACCGTCTGGTCACAAACACAGCGGTCTAACCCACTAAGCTGCACAGCGCCCCCCTGGAATGCAGGCAATGCTAACAGTTCAGTTTACAGTCATAAATAACAACTAACTAAAGCCAAAAGAATGACGGTAATTTTATAAAATAGATCAATGCTGCAGTTTAACCCGGGGCTGCCTGACACTGCAGTGAACATGTTGCACAGACACTCAGATCTTACCCTGACCTGCTAATCCGACACGGTCAAACCCCTGCCTACGATCAAGCCGTCAGTGGTTGACGGCGTTTACAGTATTGAGTTGGGGTAACATGCTGCCTGGCATTAACGGCCAATGAGTTAAATGTTTCAGTGAGCAGGATGGCCCAGAATCCATCTGCACTTCATTATTCTACTCATCACCCAAACGCCTAAGGATTTTTTAAAGACTGCTTACAAAAGAGGTATTAAAAGCTTCCCCATTACTCAGAATCAAAGTTCAAATTGAATAAATCTGTAGTAGGTGGTGTTTAAAAGAATCATTTTCCCCTCCGGTAACATTCAATAGCCAAGCGGTAAGGGATAAGGACTTCTGGCAAGTTCTGTCAGACCTTCCCAAATCTGGGGCATCTGTGGGCAGTGGTGGCTTAATGGTTAGGGAAGCATACTTGTAATTGAAAGATCGCAGGTTCGAATCCTTGACCAGCAAGGCACCGCTGAGGTACCCTGAGCAAGGTTCCACCCCCCAAGCACTGCTCCCCAGGTGCTGAATTAGCTGCTATGTCACATTGCATTTAACCCATATGTGACAGAGGACACATTTCGTTGTAGTGCACTGTGTGCTGTGGTGTGTCAACAATGACAATTGATCACTAAAATCTTCAGATGTTATGTATGTTAGGCAAAACATTGACCACCTTGTTTTTGATGTCCACTGGTCCTCCATGACCAGTGTTCAGGATAGTAGGGGTGAGGGTCACACAGTGATGTCATAGGTAAAATGACCGCATGCATCACTGCATGTGACCTTTGACGCCAGGCATCGTAATAAAAAAAATCAGTTCTTTCCCCATTTCCTTGGACTTCCGGTCCAGTACCAGCTGGACTATTTTGGTGTGGGACTTGCAAATAGCCTGCTTCTAAAACGCAATACATCTGCCGTTTTGCAAAAAGGCAAACTCAGAAAACAATGAGACAATAATAATAAATTCATGGACAAATGAAGAGACCCAAGTTAACTGTAATTTGGTCAGAAGAACCAGAATAAGATCTGGATGGCATGACAAGGAATGAAGAATTTGCTAGAATATACTGGGGCTGCATGATAATGGGGAAAAAAAAGCAAATATCGTGATTTTTGTTATCCCAATATTTATTACATTTATAAAGCAAAAACGGAGTTTAAAATAAATAATTTCTCATAGTTCCACCTACGACTGATTTAAACAGCGAGGATG
This sequence comes from Brienomyrus longianalis, assembly GCA_026770825.1. Lineage (NCBI taxonomy): Eukaryota > Metazoa > Chordata > Actinopteri > Osteoglossiformes > Mormyridae > Brienomyrus > Brienomyrus longianalis. The sequence goes on along the minus strand of JABJVP010000041.1, from coordinate 2,820,993 downwards.
ACAATTATTACGAATGCTACATGTCTTCTCCGAGCCATTCATGCAAAAGCCGTGGGGAAAAACTTTAAACTGTTTTTTTAAACAAACAAGTACTGGATAATCTTGAAAAGGAACAATCATTAAAATTGAAACATTTGCTAAGTTTTGGTATGCCAAAATAAAAAGAGTAAAACTTAAACCCCCTGTTGGTATTAATACTGCACATCCCTATAGTATACTATAGCCATTTTCCAAAATTCGGTACAAAAGACCCCGCCTTGCATTGTGATGTCATTCGGCACTGGTACCAGTTTTTACGCCAGTGGAAAACCAGCACAGGCAGCACAGAAGTACCGTACTTTTGGTACTTTTCTGAAGTACCAAAAACTACAATATCTGGCGCAGTGGCAAATCACTCGAACAATTCCTGGTCATCCATATTCCCACATAGGCAGCTCGTTTCATTCCTAATTTCCAGCCAATGGAGAACAGCAATGAAATGGGACCTTTCCCCATCTTCCACAGCGGGCCACTGTCCACCAAGGCAATGCCCATCGCACAGGTTTGTGATCCTTCATTTCCATACTAATGGAGACGGACCCCCAGACCATCCAACTCTGCGTTTGAGTTAGCAGAATATTCTAATCACAAAATGCAGCTGCTGAAATACTTGTACCGTTTACTCAGCATACGATATTTGGGCTTGAGCACTGAAAGTCGCTGAAAGACTCGATCTCCTGCTGTTGTGTTCTGATCTTCACACTTCGCTTCCTCCTTGATCCCTGATATTCCCACACAGGTCTACGGGATGTCTTTCCTGCCCACTCCACAAATCCCACTGTGAGTTCCACTGCGCATCACCGTCCATCTAGACCAGAATCTGCCAGCTGGTCGATCACCAAGAAATCTCTAGTCAGACAAGACACCTTCCACCCCCCCATTGGCCAAATAGGCCAAGCGAGATGTCCACTAGTCGGTCACTCGCCAGATTATTTGTTTTGCAAAAGTAGCTCTCACTGTAAAAATAATAATAAAAAAAGATTGGAGACCACTGGTCTAGACCCAAGTTTGCAGTTGGAGGGCACCATGCAGCTCAGGGAGAGCCTGTAACTGCAAGGTCACTGGTTCAAATCCTAGAGTCGGCCAAGTGATTTCACTACTGGGCCCTTGAGCAAGACCTTTCATCCCCACCTGCCCCACAGATTGCTTTCTCAAAAACATTATTGTTTAACGATAAAGATATATGCTATTTTAGATGAAAGCCTCTGAAAATAACGGCACCTGACACTAAAAGGCAGTAATACTTTTCCAGTACATAGCATCACAATGCCACAAAACATCAGGTAAACACGCATGGGCCACATGCTAAGCAGGGATACGTGTCCCTCACGCACACTCCTCCAAACAGCGTTCTGACAGATGTCTCTGGTCCACAGGGACCGCAGAGCCGTTCCATCAAGCATGTGACAGTTGGCATGCGTCAGGCCGCATGCTCCTTTGTTCCACGCCCGAGGCGGGAAGTGACATTTGGGTAGCCATGGCGCCAAGCTCCCCCCCACCTCCCCCAAATGCTGGCGGAATGGAGCGAGAGACGGGTGCACGTCCTGCTCAGACTGTGGGGCTCTGCTCTGCTGGAGGTGGGTGAGGGCAGCTGTCCCGCCTCCCCAAATAAAACTGGGCAACAAGGCTCTGTTAAATTAATGTAATGAAAAAGGACTTGGTACGGAAACTGCACTGATTTATTGGAGGGGAGGCGTGTGGCTCAGGGGGTTAAGATGCTGCATCTGATCAGCAGGTCATCAACTCAAATCCCACAGTCAGCAGAATGATTTCATTGTAGGACCCCTGGGCTTAAATGCCACCTCCCTAAATTACTCCCTCTGCTGTCTCTCGAAAATCTGTGTCACTTTCAATAAAATAAATCAGCTAAATAAATAAAATGCAACAAATATATTCAGCAAGACGCAGGCCCACAGAAGCCAAAGCATGCATGATGCCTTCACACAGCACAATAAGGAACGTCACACCACTGCTGGGTGATCGATTGTGGGAGAGAAGGAAAATCCCATTTGGGTCACAGATTCTGTACGTCTCAGACGAGCAGAAACACCACGGCAGGAGCCACTAAACATTGAAATATTTAAAAAAAAACACTTTTTTCTGTCTTTCTGATACGTAAAACTTTAACTGCTGTTTTTGGAAATTTTCAGATCAAGAAAGAATGCAACACAATATGCACAGAGGTACAGCAGCCTCTTCTGATGAGATTAATCATCTTAAACGGTCTTTAAAAACGTTACAGACCCCAGGATTTTACAGCTGTCCCTTGAGAACATGAATTCACCCAACAGAGCACTGTGTCGTCTGGCCAAGTCCTCAAATGGCTCAAGATCCCCCCCCCAGGCCACAAGCTTACACCAGGCCCAAATTCTCGGTCGATTTAGCAACATCCCGACAAGCTTACAGCAGATTTTAATCCGGTTAAACCCACCTGCAGGGTTTCCATTATAAAAAAAAGAATAAACATATATGAAAGGGTAACGACCCCTCCCAGACACCTTCACACTCATGAAAGGAATGTGCCGTTCGACCCAGAAAACCCCACTCTGACCACGAGTGTCTGACAAGCTTCTGAATCAAGAAGATTGACAGGCGGGGGGGGGGAGGGGGGTCTCCTCACAGTGATTACCTGGCCACATGAATCACACAAACCCAGAGAGAAGCAAGAGAACTGCTGGAGCAAACCTGCATTTTGGACCAGAGTCAAGATTCAAGTGAACAGAGAATGAAATGAGAAAACATGCTGTGGCTTCCTATCACATTACTCAAGGTTTCAGTGTAATCACAGCGACATACTTCACATTTCTTATGTGATTGCCACCAGCACACACTTAAAAATTAAACCGAGCTCAATTCCACACACGTTTCTGGTTGCCGTTTAGCCTAAAGTCATGAACGCCTTGCCGACTGCTGCCACCGGCAACAAAAATCAATTTGGTGTCCAGAAGTCTCCGCAACCCGGTACTACACAGAGCGGCACCAGTGGGTGGAATCCAAGAGTCTTTCAATTTCACAGCTGGCAGACCAACAACGCATTCTCGTTATTAAATCGGCAAAGTGAAAAGAGAAAATAACTGCAAGTACCCAGCTGATTCAGATTCCAGGGGCTTCGATGCTTTTTCACCCCCATATTCAGGAGGCATTCAGTTCCAGAGCAATGCATGTGTACATTACACATTTTACTGTAATCAAGACTTCACGACAAGTTTGGCAGCTCACAAAAAGGCCTGAGAACCAGACTGCACTCCACCTGTACATCATCAGCATGAGCGAACACACAGCCCTCAACTGGAAGGTTCACACGCTTTCGAACAGCTTCTGCTCATTCACACTTCCGGAAAACGGGAATGGGAAAAGGAGAAGGGGCACCTTTGTTAATCAAACTCCTCCGAGTGCTTTACAGCCAATTTACACATCAGCAAAAGATAACAACATGACAGAACGACGACATTATTATTTATTATTGACTTATTTGCTTGCGACCATGAGGGATAAGGCAGCGTTACACAACAGCCAAACTAACTCGATAATCAGGACATTATTAATTTGCCGTTTTGGCTGCAGGCCTTTGTTGCTCCATCATCCATGCAGGCTCTGGGTTTGTGAATCACAGGAAGAGATGCAGGGCATTCTGGGATGAGTGGCCAACATCGACAAAACCCAACTACTATTATTACCGGGGGTTACCTGGGCAACATTTTTCTTCTTTACTCTTCCACACATTTTTTTGACAAGCATGGTCAGACAGTCCCTAGAGCAAATCGGAGACGTTACTGAAGTGCCCAACGGTGAAATAACTTTGCTGATCCTGGGATTAGAACCAGTGGCCTTCTGATCAGACACAGAAGCCTTACCTGTTGAGTCACACACTGTCCCCAGCACAGGTCACAAGGATGGGATTCCCTGCTGCTGACCTATATATTACATATTAATATCATTGGACCAAATAACAAGCCTCGTCTTGGGGGGGGTATTCATATGACCAGCAGCTTTCGGCAGGCAAATGCCATAGCGTGCACCACACGTCATGCCGAAGCGTCACCGGCAAGGAGCAGCAATCACATTAATGCGTTTTCATTCTTGGGCTTGCTTGTCACACACCCGAGGAAGCCACAAAACACTCGGCACCACATCCTCGCCTGCTAGAAAGGCGTGGCTCCATAGCTCAACGTCATTTTCCTGCCCAGAGGGAACATTAAACATGCAGGTTCAAAGACGGGGATTAACGTTTGCTGTCGGCTGGATCATGCAGAAAGTTTGCGAACAGCGTCTGGCGATACGTCATTCTAGAGGTTAAGGAGACAGTGCAGATGGACTTCAGGGGAACCAAAACGGCAAAAACAGCAAGAAGGTCATCATAATCATTAGCTGACCGTGCGCTTTGCTTGACAAAGGAACAGAAAGTGAGATATCACTGTCAACAAGTGTACTAGATGTCAGTACACAGCAACTGCAAAAATGTATATAAATCAGTAAACAGCGTTAACTACTGGTCATTCTATCCTCAATATCGTTTAACTAAAATGCATATTATAAAAGCCAGATTTATTATTGAAATTGATTTAAAAAAAAAAAAAAAACACCCGGCTTCATGCGGACTGCTGGGAGGCGACGGAACCATTCAGGATTTGTAACATTGTAATGCCTCTGCAGTGAATGAGCGCCCTCCGTGGGAGCGTGCCTGTATGCCTGTAGGCAGCGCCCTGGCGCCCGTAGGCAGAGCCGAGGTGCCCTTTCTGGTTATTCTTCTTTCTTACCCCCCCCCCCCCCATCTCGCTTTCGCAAGGCCGCCTCGCAGACAGACGGGCGGACGCAAAGGCAGAATGTCCGGCTGCTCCGGTCCATGGCGCGCAGGGCTTTTCCGCGAACCGCGCCGCCGTTTCGCGCAGCAAAGTAAAAACGAAAGTTGATTAACAGACCACAGATAAGATGCTACGTGTTTATCAAAGGTTGCTTCTGCTTACCAAGCTTTTCAAAGAAATATTCTTAACCAAGACAGAGTCAAAATATCACACTAGGGACAGGGCTCTCTGAAACCTTAACACCTTTTATTTTTTTACACCTCAACAGGTAAAGGCAAAGGAAATAGCCCGATTTTCCCCAATCACTGCACTCCTACGTATAAATAAGCAAAATTTATAAAATGGTGTTTGACTACCGATGGTGCATTTGTGCTGTAGTTAGCGCCAGAGAATCACCGTAAACCCATTTAAACACAGACGCAGATACACACAGAGAGATACACAGAAACAGATACACACACAGACGCAGAGACACACACAGACACAGATACACAAAACGGTTTCATTAAAACGTACACAAGGCGCACCTTCAGGTTTCCCTGGCCGAAGACGCGCCTCCAGCTCAGCCCATCAAAACGGGACCATCGGTCTCCGGCGCTGCATTACGCTTAACCGGGGGATCACCGCTCAAACCCGGGTGGTGCAAAGGCTGCTTCCATACCCAGTTATCAGCACCCCGTACTTCCCCACATGCGAAAACACCATATGACCCTAGCCAAAGCCAACAGCCAAGGATACCTCCCTCCCCAATATATGAATATAAAGGGAAGGGCAATAAACGCATATACGCTCAATGAGCCATGCAGTAGACCACAGGCAAGCAATAACATTTAAAGACATGCATAAATACCAACCGGCATCTCGGATAAATGCGTGCATGGCAATAGTTCACTCACATCCACGCACCACGTCCGAAATCCCATGCAATGACGCAAGTCAAACAGCCACCCGTCCCCCGTTAAATGTCATTCTCAGTATTCGTGGGTGATCCACTTTCAAAACGCCAATTCAATGAGTCGAAACTCCTTCTTATCTAATAAATGCTCGCTTACCTTTTTCGGATTGTGTCCCTTGGCTGTTGCGTCTGACCGCTCCAATGGATCCCGTCCACAGTGAATGGGAGCGCCACAATCAAGCCCTAAAACGCAAGGTCAGCTAGACGGAAACACGCGGAGAGCGTATGACGAACCCAGAAGAGCATTAGCCTCTTGCACGCATTTATATCACTTCCTCATGGAGGGAATGTATGCCGTATCATCCACGCACGGCCAGCAACATGGCAGCATGTAATAGGGAGCAGAGCGCAGGACCAACACGGTGCGAACGCGGACCTGACAGACGGATCCGGCAGGTAGGTGCGGCCGCTTTGACGGATAGATGTAGCAGCGAATCAGACATCTTCTTTTGCGTGTCGGCCACGCCCAACAATGGCACAGCCAATCGTCTATGTCAGTTTTCCTTGAGTGCGCAGGTGCTTTTTTGCACTGTTCGACCTGGAGCTTTAACGTGAGCTGCATAATTAGGGCGCTATATAGATTGCATACAAAATGGGATGCCATAAAGAGTATATAATTTATTTTATTGAGTACATATCTCTAATAATATTATATTTCACTCAAAACAACTCACATCCTGCTAAATGCATTTTGAGATGGATTTTTCAGTCAAGCTCTGTTCACTTTTATGGGTTACGCAGCCAATCCTGACCAGTTTTAATAATTTTTTTCTACGAAATACACTCCACACACACACACACACACACACATACACACACACAGTAGTGTTTCTGTGTTGTTTTAGGCAATGTTCACGCCGTTGTTGTCTGTGTGAAGCCCACGTAATAGGCATTTCCTGGAAATCATATTGCCTGCCGCTGGCGATACGGCTATTTTTATCGTATTTTACGCCACACTGCCATGTCACTATAATATACATGATCACGTCTTAAGTATATTTAACATGTCGGAGTCCACGATTTTTCCTATAAATTAGGCTATAACCTTTTCAAATGAAATTACAAGGTTGGTTAGTTAGATCACTTTGGAATATAATTTAATAATCAAGAAAATAAAAACTAACGCGCACATTTCCTGGGGACAGAGTTCCCGCCCAAAACTGCCCCTCTTCATATTAATGGTACACTTAATAATAATAATCCATCCATTTTCCAATCCGCTTTTCATACTGGGTCGCGGGGCGTCCGGAGCCTATCCCGGAAGCAATGGGCACGAGGCAGGGAACAACCCAGGATGGGGGGCCAGCCCATCGCAGTAATAATAATAATAATAATAATAATAATAATAATAATAATAAGGTTCCATTGCACTTCGTGCTTTGGAACCTTAATAATAATAAAATAAATTAATTAATAAATACATAATTTAAACGAATATTACTACCAATAACATTACAACTACATGTATTCTATCTGAACTTCTGACTTTAACCACCATAGTTATTAATGAGGGATATCGCCTTCTCATTCTATACAACAGCTCCATCTGCTGGTAATAGCTGGTAGACAAACCCACCCCGTGTCTTGGAAAACAATCAAAAGTCTGGACACCGGTATTGCCAAATCAGCATCTTTATTTTACAAACAAACGCAACTGTTTCCATTGACATTTCTTTGTATCATAAAAAAGCAATTTACAAGCTTAAGAACAAAATATAAAGCAGCACAGAATGATTATGGGTAAAATATATATATCATTTGAATAAATATATATTTCATGCTATAAAATAAATTCGTAAATGGCAAGTTAATAGTTTCAGCATCAGCTCTAACTAGCTTCATTTACTTCAGTCATATAAAAACAGTAGAGTTCTGAGGTTCACAGTTGGGTTGTGAGGTTGTAGTTACAGTGGACTATAAGGAGGTGGCCGAACACCTGATAGAGACGGAATTAAAGCCGCCCCCCTTTCCCTAGAAATGGAACGTGGGGTAGAAAGGGTGGGCAGAGAGCCTTGAGGCAGAAAACAGAGGAGCAACGCTGGCGTGAGGCAGCACAGCCCCACGAGAGATAAGTGCATTTTCCCGGAGTGCGTGCCGACGGGCACATCGCAGTACTGAGAAACCCTGAGTTCTACTTTGTTTGTCCCGTTAGGAAACATGACATGCAGAAACTGACCTGTGAGTTTGAGAAAAATGAGCTTGATAAAATAACAACGACAATGACAAGCAGGATTAAAAGACTAATCGCTAAGGCTCTCACTCAGGCCAGCTCAAATGATTAGTATCAGTACAAGATGACCTTTTACTTAGGGGACGGGGGTGGCGGTAACCCAGGTGTTCTGCTCACCTTCCTTTTAGTATTTGACACAGACGGAGGTGCAGTTGTTTTTTTTTTTTAATTAATAAAAACACCGTGCAGCACTGCACTCGACCAGGGCCCGGTGTCCCGTGACCACATTACCGTGGAGCACGCCGGCCAATTCGGACGGGGACAGCACTGACGGTGAGGGACGGAGGGCTTGGGGGTAAACAAAAAAGAAGGCTGCACCCTATAAGCATGGTTCACTCGACCTGTCCAAACATTCACAAAAACGTAGAAAAATAAATCAGCGTATTAAATCTGCCGCTCGGCTCCCTCAGTTAGCTTCCACGCGCGTAGAGAGCAGGCAGCCCCGCGGCTCGCGCGCACCGTGTGCACTGCCCTACAAAACAACTTATTGCTCTTATATCATACACAGTGGAAAATGTTTTTTTTTTCTTTTTCAAAGCAATGGAAGACTTCACTTTTTTTTTTGACCAGATCAGTGTTCATAAACTACCTGAAGTTATTCAGTTTAAAACAAGAAAGAAGTAGGGCAAGCTGTAATTTTATTTGTAATTAGTACAACAGCCTTCCCTGTAAACTCATTTTTAATTCGCTTATATTCATACACTGTTTCAGGCCTCCAATCGTCTAGCCTTTTCTGTGAAGTTTTGAACAAAAAGAGTGAATTCAACTGAGTGTCAGTGTCAGCTGACTTGAGAATATGGCTGTATTAGTATGTATACTTTTCAATAGGTATTGCATGTATCCCGCCCCCGATAGTGAGTGTATTTATGCATGTATATATGTTCATATACTCATTTATATAGAAAATTAATAAATAAACCTGACCAGTCTAAAAGCACCATTCGAGGGTAAAAATAAAACATCCCTAAAAATAAACCTTTTGAGGCCTTTCATAGTTGAGTCCCTCAAAGAGGGAATCTGAGTACGTTCCATAAACACCCTTTGGAATACACATTTCAAAATGGAAGAGGGTCACAGAAGTGGATTTGTTGGCGACCTGAAGCAGCACACACGGCGGGAATCTCGGAAGCATGCCCGGGCTTCCCAAAGAGCCGTTGGCATCTGGGGACCTTGAGGAGCAGGAGCGGCCGCCTCGGTCTTCACCGCCCCACCCGTCCACAAACCGGCGAGAAACCAAACCGCTATGCTCCATGCTCCCTCAAAAGGTAGCGCGCTGGCAGAACAGGAACATTTTAACAATAAGATATAAATCCAAGAGTGAGTCCAGAGCTGAGTTCACTCATCAGAATTACATAGCGGGACGGCCTTACGTAACGCCAGGTTCCGATGGAGGTGGCACCACGGCGTATACGCGAGACTCGATTAGTACTGTCACAGAAGAACGTCTGAGGATTCTGTACCCTTACAGGCAGGTGGAATTAAAAAAAAAAAACAAACTCAGTAGCAATATAAAAAGTTAAATTATTTACATTATATATGTACATGTGTAGATCGTTTACATACATACGGACATGTATGTATGCATGCTAAGTTCCTTGAGGAGACAATATGATTACCAGACTGTACACAAATGACAACTGTGTGATGAACACCTTAAACCGGTGTTCGTCTGGTATCACAGTATGTGTCAGATGTTCTAATAAAATGGTGCCACACCAGCCCAGATGGCCTAAAGGTCACTCTCCTCTTTGCCAACAATGTCTCTGTGCAACGGTTCCTTCCCTAATCTGCACAAGGAGCAGATCACAGCACTAGTGTGGCTCGATTAAGAGCAGAGACCGGCTCTGAGGGAGGCTACGGCACGGGAGTGAGGTGACAAGTCGTCTTTTGCTAAGATGAGGATCTGATGTACTGGGTTGGGGAGGCAACCTCTTGTACTTCAAGCACCCCTCCATTAAAAAGCCTCGTGTTGGAGAGGATTATGGGTATGGCTTAGTCTACCTTCAAATGCAATGAGGTAAAGTGTTCAGGCAGCACACAGGTTACTGCTTCGCAGACCTTATCTCCTCTGTCTCCCCTATGAGCAACTGTACACTCACATGTCCATGACCATCCAGAAAGAGCAAAGGACGAAACAAAGAAACAAAATGAAATGTGACACCTGGATTTTTTTTTGGTTGGGGTCTTTGGTTGAAAACTACATGCTGAATTTTGCACCAAAAAGGGGTGTTATTCACAAAAAAAAAATCTCTTAAACCAAACAGACGACCCCCCCCCCCCACTCCCCCTGCACAATATTTTCCCCTCACTCAGAAGCCCCTGGAGGCAGCGAAAGCAAGGCGGGTGTTAAGTGTGCCCTGGGTAATCACCTGCCCATGTACAGAAGAAGCCAAGCTTTTCACATAAAGCAAACATTTATACCCTTGAGGGGAATAGTAAAGTTCTAGGTTCTGCAGGACAGTCCTGCCTGTTAGAGCAACATCTGTCTGCATTACAACCAAATCGGTATGTTCTGAGATTGGGGGGGGGGGTGTTCCACAGAGCTCAGACTGACATGGCAGCTTGTGTGGTGGCACATTCAACCACAAAGACCAGAAGGATACGACGACAAAGGGAAATTTCACATGTTCTCTGAAGCACGCTTTATGTTGTAAACCAAAACACTGTTATGGCATTTAATGTAGAATGAAAAAGGGCGATGACCATGATTAAGACGGCGGCGTGTCTGGGAACGTCACAACTTCACAGTAACGCTGCCGGGACCGACGGAGCGGCTGTGGAATACGCATGCAGAGCACGCACAACGGAAGCAGCAAGACGTGTGGATTAAGTTAAAAACTAACCATGTAGTTATGATAGATAGCTGGATATAGTTAGACAACCACAAGATATATCATAGACCCAAGTGCAATTTTAATTGCATCTCTCCATGATATTTCTCATAATATTATGTATTATATTTCAAATTTTTAATAGCCTGGCCCATACTCATGTTTGAACACAAGATGGTGACACAGTTCAGAGGATATATATTTCAAACACATAACTGGACTCTCTCAGCAGAGTAAGACGTTGCCCTTTTACAGTACTGTGAATGAGAGCGATATTACACACATACAAAATGACAGAGTGTCAAGGTCCAGGTGAAGTGCCAGGAGGCAAAAACTTTGGGAATCCCACAAACGGCTGAATTATTTCATAACCAGCAGTTTGTGAGGTTTAAACCCGGCAGACTAAGTGCTGTTTCACAGGGGATACTTAATAGGCTGGGGGCTAAGCTTGTCCAAAGTCAACACTACAACAAAAACCAAAGCTACTTTCAACCAACAGATTTATAATAGAAATAATCATCTTCTACCACCTCACCTCCTCAGACGGGCAGAACCACCACCGCGGTTTCACCTCCGCCGCTCAACTTCCACATACAAACTGCACCGACGGTTTGACTTTGGATCATTTCAATCAAGTTCTTCTCAGTCCTCTACCTCTAACACCTCCGCTTCGGCTAACAGCAAAAAACACACAAAGCCACGTGGGAGACCTTCGCACACAGGGCATCACGCCACAATTCAGATGGGAAGAGAAATATGTCCTGAATACAATTACCTGAAAAAGGGGTGGGTGGGGGGGGGGGGGGGTAAGCGCGGCTGGGAAGCCTGATGCGGCGTGCCGCTTGTGTCCAAGCATTCCGAGCCTTTTAACAAGACGCTTCGCGCGCACCATGCACGCTGGGTCCTTCGCCACTCGCTCGTTTGCTCGATGGCATTTGCACGTGTGCGCCTGTGTGTTGTGTACACTCCCTGACATCTGTCACCATCAAACAGGAGAAACCCCTTCATAGAAGCTTCATATTAATGTGAGCTGGCTGCTAAGAGGTGAAAGAAATGACATAACTGCACAAGGGTCTGCCCAGTGCAGGGGCTTCTTGGCTACTTTCCTCTATATTTTATATATATTTTATATATATTTTATATATACATATATACATATATATATACATATACATATATACATATATATATACATATACATATATACATATATATATA
>JABJVP010000041.1:2785789-2804444 GCA_026770825.1 Brienomyrus longianalis | reverse complement strand
CCAGGTGTTACAGGCGCGCCGTGCGATGTCGGGGATGGCGGGCCGGGGGGGTGACCCCTGCCCGGGGAGGGCGGGGGTTTGGGGGGGGGGGGGGGGGGGGGGCTGTGCTGGGATGGGCACTTTCTGCTGATCTAGTGAAACAGTTACCCGGTCCATGTGGGTCAAGCCATGGGATCCCAAATTCATTTATGTTCAATGCTTTCAGAAGACGTGCATTCAAAAATACACTGCTAAATAAACAGACAAAAGAAACAGCATTGTTAATAATACTGAACAAAAAAGCAATTAACTTTATTCTCATTACATAAAAGCTGTTTTTCTGCATTCCAAAAAAAAGAACGAAAAATAGCTGAACTACAGGCTAGATTTCCTGTGGACTCGAGGCTCAGTGTTCAGTGGACCGTAACCGCCATCACCTGCTCTTAATTCACTTGGGTCTGCAGCAAATTTATGTCCACACATTTCCACCCTTAAAATGCCCTTATAAGAGAGGGTTCAGTGCCTGCTTCTCACATGTTAATAAAGTAATAAAAAGCAAATTCAAAATACTGCCAAATAAGCAGGGTAAAAAGCCCCGTTTTAAGATAAGCAGGGTTTTGCGCATTTTGCAAAAACTGCAGGTCCGGTTCTGCCAAATTTGCTTGACAAGCAAATCACGGTGGGAAGAACTTGACGTGCAACAGAGTGAGGTCCTCTGCTTGCTACCCGTGGTTTGGCTAGATTCCTTATTTTGATATATTCAACTGAAATGCAGGATAGTCTCATACAACCACCCCCCAAAAGACAGTACGGCTCAAAAAATGAAACTGCAATCCTGACCAACAACGTCCACCACAGAGCAGTCGGTCCACACGCTCATAGGGGAAAGGGCCTAAGAGGAAGGATCTGAAGTGTCTCAGCCACGGTGCCGAGTGCGGGAATGTGTAAATGGCGCAGCAGGAGACGCCCACCAAATGTGAAAGGAGGCTAACCGAGGAGAACTCCATCACAGCCCCAGGTCACTCAATTCACGCACACAATTCACTCCAGAGACTGAGATAAGCAGAATGCTTCAAGGCCAGCTGACTTCGAAAAAACATCTTCCACTTTGGACAGCTGCACTGAAGCAACCCTGTGATCTGCCTGTGCTTTCTAGCGTCACCTGGGCCACCGTCGGTGGGAGGCGTGGAGACCAAGGGGAGAAATCTCACAAAGAGGAACTTTCAGTGCACGGTGATAATTACACTGTGCCTGAATCGCTGCACAATTTATATTTAAAAAAAAAAAAAAAAAGCTATTCAAATTGGTCAGGGAAAACGAGACCTCCCACGTTTGGAAGGTGCAATCAGTACAGATAAAAATAGCACTTTGTTAACTGTTCTGCCTCTGTCCTGGTGGACAAAGCTGTCCCTTCTCTCATTTCTTTGGCCGCACTGAAACTGTTTTGGCAAAAAAGTCATGGTTTGGTGCCAAAGGAGGAACGCTGTACCATCAGCAGCACAGAAAACACTTCTATCGCCTCCTAGACTCGAGCTTCATTGCTGACAAGCCTATCCAGAATAAAAATTTGAATCACAAAACAGTATTATCAGCACACACTAAATGATATATAACTGACAGAAGAGCCCTCAGAAATGTGTCCTGCAGCCAAGCCCTGAGGAACCCCCTTCTCAAAACATCGCATTTTCTAACATGGATTGGAAATGTCTGTTAAAAAGCAGCAAAGACAAACATTATTGTGTTCAGCCGGTATATAGACAAAAATGCTCAGTTTAGATGGAAGTCTAAGTATAACCCAAACGTCCCAAGGCTGGGACTTTGCGAAGCAACTGACTGACTTGACAGCCACCGTTTGGCATGCATCACTGACGGCACAGAAAGGGGCGAAACTCAGAGTGGCAGAGAGAGAAGACTGGGGTCTCTGGGCAGAGGGCTGGGGGCACCAAGGAGTTTGCTCAGGTTTCTTCCACCCGCCTGCCTTTGTTCTCACATGAGAAGTCAGCTCGGAACGTCACACGGCAGAGGGCAGGACTCACAGGAGCGGCTCAGGAATGCACCTATACAGACTCCGGTTTAATGTTTGCGGCACTACAGTGCCTGATCATGCACGGGGTTTCACTGAAACACGCCACATCGGTTCCCCTGGGGGTGGCAGCCTCCGACGGAGATAAAAAATAAAAAAATAAAAACATCATCGCCAAACCAAACTGTCAATGACAGCAGCACCACAGCTAAGAAAAAGACCCTGAGCAGGTGAAGCCTTATCTGGCATTTTTTTAATAAAAAAAAACACAAAAAGACAATTTCCCTGCAATACAGTAAGATAGATACGTCATTGATCCCAAAGGGAATTTCAGCTGCATACATCAGCAGAGGAACATCCATATCCTGCAAAACTCTGCAAAGGCATTACACAGTGTACATAAACAATAAGGATTTCAGAAAAAAATAACTGATCAGCTGAATAAAGGTGTCTCCAGTTTTTCCCATGTTATACAGAACATGGTGCATAGAGTGTGACTAAAATTTCATCACCAGACTTCGATATGAAAGTGTCCTTTAGGGGCCTGGCTTTGAGCCCATTTGTAATCAACAGGGCCAGCATGTACCCAATGACTGGCCCAGAGCCATTCCTGTGCACTTTGTACTGCCAAGTCTGTTTAATATTGCCAACGATGAAAACACATCAACCTGGTTCTTATCATGCGGAGGATATACCAGAAAATAAAATGCATGTATAGCTTGATATCCGCGTACTGTGGATCCGACCCCAGGGCGTGATAGAATCGTGCGGTGTCGGGTCAAAACATGCAGCAAACATACACGCCGAACATGTGATATGCACAACTGTCTTCCCAGAAGCCCTTGCACTCTGCATATGGCACTGGTTGAAGACTGGTACAGCAGAAGGAAACTATTGCTTTTGCAGTAGGTTCACTGATTTAAGAGAAAAGGGTGCATGAGAAACACCTATTTGTGCATATAACTTCAAAGGTGAGCCCCTTTGCCAATTTCGTCATGCACTTTAGTGACTTCATAAGTAAACAGCACCTTCTCACACAACACATAATTCAAACAAGATCTAAAAAATGCATAGAGTGGACAACCAGGAAAATGGCCCACTGTCTACATAAGTGAAACCAGAATTCTTGGGCAATGTCTACCTAACTAGCTTATGATGACATCTACAGTGAAACCTCACGATGGACAAGGGGGGTGTTGGGTTGTCTTGTAAAGGCACTATACATTTTTATAGTTTTGCACGAGCCCATTCACAGCCCATACTCCCATACTCCCATACTCCCATACTCCCATACTCCCATACTCCCATACTCCGGTCTTTCATTCCTTTTCCTCCATACAGCATGCCGTGAATTGAAAATCGCATACTTCATTATTTAAACTTCTTAAATAAAACAAATAGCAAGTTTATGTACTGAAGTACGCGATGGGAAATCCTGAGTTAGTAATGAAGTATGTGTATGGAAATCCTGAGTTAGTAATGAAGTATGTGTATGGAAATCCTGAGTTTTAACCTACACAGCATGCTGCTGTTCTGTTTTTTCCAAAAAACATGTAATTAACTTAAATGCTGTAAATGCCAAATCTGACGCCACATTTGCAGAAAACTTCTTAAAAACCGACATGACGGCTTTGTTCTGCAGCCTGCTGTTTGGGTGCTATGAAGGAGTGGATCAGAAATAAGAACATTTCATGCACCTACTTTGATGTGTGCTTCTCCTGGTTACTCTTCAGCATGGCAGGAAAAAAAAATTCATTTAATTCAAAATCTATTCTTGCTGAACGTAATGCAGGAATAAAAATCAAAGCAATTAATAGCTCTACCTAACAAAGTTAACCAAAGGGTTCGGTTAGCCAAGTCATTTTGCAGGTAAGATAGTGCCTGATGATAAAGCCGACCAACCACAAAAGAAAGACTTTCTAGGCAGCATGTTATTCACTAATTATTCATCTAGCAAACATTTTCCATACAATGCTATCTTGCAATTCTGCGTGTACAGAGTTAAGGACTTTCTGTAATGAGGGCATCCTTTAGTTACATAATGAGTCATAATTACCAAGATGTAGCACAGTTATGATGACGATTGGGAACATCTTCATATGCAAAGACTTCCAGTTAAGAACAAAACTTCCTTTTACGCAAATGCAACATTTCACTGTTCAAGTACCACCGATCTTCACATCTGGTCAAACCCACATATCTACACCTCAACATCAATGCCAGATCTAGCCAGAAGATTGTATACAATGGCATTGTGCAAACTACTCACAACAACAACACTGGTTGCTAGTTTCGCTTTATTTCGCAGAAATACCGTGAGATGGTATGATAGACAGGTAGCATAAGTCATAACAGCACATGGTAGACATTCACTGGAGAATCAAAAGGAAAACTGCTGCCGTTCTAAAGTTACCCTGAAGACCAGCAGTCTGCAACATCAAGCCTATATGGGCCTGTGTGGAGTGGCACCAAATGGTTGCAAATAAGGAGCTCCACGGCAGAACACCACCATCACACTTAGAGAGCCCGGTGGAGATCATGCCTGAGGCGACAGTGGCAAGGAAAAACTCCCTCTAGCAGGAAGAAACCTTGAGAGGAACCTAGACTCGGAAGGGGACTCCATCCTCCTCTGGGTGACAACAGCCTTACCATAACAAATACGCTGAAATGTGAAATCTATCAGAGCAGTAGTTCTGTAGCACCAGCGCTCTAGATACCAAGATTTTGGTTGCCATGAAAACGAATTAGCACTTGCACAATCTTTAAGGTTTAATAAGATTGAAGCAGCTTTTCAAGCACCTGAAAGCTTTGATTTTTAGTGGGGGAGGGGTACTTCACTAGAGCAGTACATACGCCACACCTTGCTGAAGGACAGAGCACCAAAGGCCAGACCGGGACATGAACACATTAAATCTTCTTCATACAAGAACTGTTTCTTCACTCTGCTGCTTGCTAATTATGCTCTCATGGGAGAAACACATATTTTTTTGCAAAGGGGCCAAACGGCTAAAAACAGCCATGAACTACCAAATAAA
This sequence comes from Brienomyrus longianalis, assembly GCA_026770825.1. Lineage (NCBI taxonomy): Eukaryota > Metazoa > Chordata > Actinopteri > Osteoglossiformes > Mormyridae > Brienomyrus > Brienomyrus longianalis. The sequence goes on along the minus strand of JABJVP010000041.1, from coordinate 2,799,407 downwards.
AACATGAATACAAGGCTGGCATTCGTACTTCAGGCTGCTCTGTGTGTCCTGGTTGATCCTAGATGTGATATTTAAATACTGTCATATTCGATAATCAATGGGTGCTTACTGCAGTATTTACTTACAACAGAAGCAAAAAGATTTGCATGCACCAGTTTGACAGTTCAATTTTATATGTAAACCAGGGTGAAAAAAAAAAACACAGAAAGCTGTATAAATTCATTTTAGACAGTCATTTGAAAAGTGAAAATTGCTTGACAAGAAAGTTAATCAGGCAATTTTATATGCGCCTAAAGAAAATTTTAATATGCATGCGCCAGAGACTTGATTCTCTGTTTTTCAAGAAATCTCATTTCCTTAGTTCATCATGAGACATTTCACATTATGTATGCAAGGTGCGAGCACTGGAGAATATTCAGCTAGTCCAACAACGTTTACTGTATACATGTCAATGGTTGGATTCTATCACCCAAAAATACATCCCGGTAAAGAGCAACTGACATGGAGACCTTTAAATCGAGGTCCTTGACGGTCGTATGGTAACATAATTCTCTTTTTATTGACTGCACCACATGATTCAAATGACACAAAAATCATCACATAAAATCACCGAAATGCACCTAATTTTGCTATGCTCCACAGTTAGTTCAAGAAATGTGCCCAGTGATGCAGCAGTTCACCTTGGTTATCTAGTGAATTAGAGCACCCATTTTAGGCAAGTCCAATAAGCGTCCCATGACACACCCTACCAGGCAAAATTCAAGTCGAAAAGCAGCAATACCATTATGTATATGCACAACGTACACAGGTATGCACTATCTGACTGAAGAATAGAGCCAAGTCACTGCAGAGGGAGTGATGATGTCTAGAGTAAAACCGGATTTTTTCCTAACATGGGCAGAATGCTGTCGACATTGTGCTCACTGAATAAAATGAAAATTCTTAATTGTCATTTGACATTTACTACTGGACACCGTTTTAACTACAACATCACTTGACAACGGAAATGGACGAGGGGCAAAAGTATGTACTTTTAACGATTAAATTGTCTTCGGGATTCGGAATGGTCGAGCTGGTAGACCGCTAACATTCATGTTACTCTCTTTAAAATAAATATTAAAGAGAACAACTGAAAAAAGGGTTTGTTGGATCCAGTGCAGAAGCTGTGACGGGTCCATTTGCACCTCCCGCGGTGCAAACGCGTGCTCCATAAAATGACATTTCGTGGTTCCGACCGCTGCACGTTTCCATAGCAACACCCACATTCGACGTTTTTTAAAAAACGACATTTAAAGCAGGTACGAAAAAGCAAAAACACACACACACATACATACATGTAAATCGTGCGAGCAAATCCAGCGCAATCTTACAAAATTAGCAGTCGGCGCAATGCTGAGGCAAATGAAACTATACACCAGTGTCAACGACGCCGCACAATACGGACACGGAGCCTCCTTGAAGCCCACAATTTCAGTTCATAAACGCAAAAAGTTTCTGACACATTACTTGGATGCGCAATAAAAATATGGCAAAAAATAGACTGCCGTGCTAAGGGCAAAATAAGGAGAACCGCAATGGCTACAAAATGCGAGGGACTTAATCTAGCGCTATTCCGGACCTAATGCAGCCACCAGTTCTGTCATTTATCAGTATTTTAGTTTTTCTTCGATCGAAATTTTTGTATGATTTTGCGTACAATACGGCGAAGGCGAATTGCAGTTACAATTAAATGCCGGAGGACATTCCCAACATGTCTGTGCAACCGTTCAAGGTTTAATGTGACACAAATCGGTTTTTACGAGGAATAAAACAAGTTTACCCCGCCAGTAAAAGTGGACTTCGTGCAAACAGACCCATGAAGCGGTCGCCTCCGCGTCCCTTACAACATCGGGGTACAGGGGAAGCCGGCGGTGGATGTGGGAAAAATGAAAAACTGTCACTTGCAGGGCCCCGTCTGCGTTAGTTAGCCAAACTAGCCGCCGACTCCGGTTCTCCGGGGTGCCGACCGCATAGCTCGAAACACAGCGTTTCTGACTGCTATGGGGGACAACTCGCCTAGCCAAAGTCGCAGCCCATCTAGCCGTTTAGCCAGCGGCGATATATCATTTGCAACGGGATATCACCCAAAGCCGGTTATTTTCAGCCCATTAAAAGCCCCGACCTGGTAGCTAACTGACATTACAGGATTTCTAGGCTCGCCCTGGGAAATCCGCCAACTTCTTGGCTATCGAGCCAGCCATCTGATTTTTCGACTTTTTTCCTTACGCTCATTTAAAGACGTCCGAAGTCGATTTATTCTATTTTCCGAATGACAGAATCAAATGTACGAAATAACCTTACCTTCCCCCGATCAAATGCCGCCCATTTCCCCCCACAGCAGCAGACTTTACTCAGGGCCTCCTCCTACTCCAGCTACGCGCCCGCGGCTGATGTTTTTTTTTTTTCCTCTCCAGGTTTTCTTCACCGGAAGTAAAGCGAGGGCCTACTTCCGGGTCGAGGATGTCGCTGTGACGGACTGCCAGGAGAAATGGGGTGGGCGGGGCTGCGAAGAGTTGTCAGTTGCCGATCCTGTTTTATCAGCTCACTTCCGATTGGCTCCTCCGCTGGTTGCCGTTGGAAACATGACTGATGCCCCCCCCTTAATCCCGCCCTCCGCGAGTGCTCACAGCCCCGGCTCTCCAGGCTACTGCTGAGCAGTACATGGCAGAGCGCCCAAACAGTTCTGGTATTCATGGGGCTGGGCTGCTCATACCCCCCACGAATAGCCAAAAAAACGCCGGATATTTTATTGCCCTCGCCAATACCTATAAATAGATTTTAAGTATGTTTTGTTAGATATACCCAACGATTAAAAAACGGTTTAAAAGAAACGAATAAATAAAATACTAGTGTGTGTACATTAGGAAATTTATGTCGTCATCAGCGAATAGGCCAGTAAATTCTTCTTCTTTCAAAACCATATAAATTGTTTGCTACAGTATAACCGAGTAAGATTAAAGCTTCATAAAGTTTCTGCTATAGGACAGGATAGAACTTTATTGATCCCCTTTGGGGAAATACTTGTTGCCGAGCAACATTACTAAGAAAAATCTAGATAGAATAGTTTCCACCCCAAGAAAACTAATGAATGAATGAATAAAACACTACAGATGATATGCATCTTGCAAATCAATGTTCTGCTGGTCCACTATTATTCATCAGCCGTATCTAAAGATATTTGTGGAATAACCCTTAAACGTCCCGTGATACAGGACAGGCATTTGCCACAGAACTTTGGAAAAGGTGACTCCTAAACTGCCATATATAGTAACATTTTCTTTAGTTGAATTATTTTTAAAAAAAAAAGGCTTTAGAAGAAAATGTTTTACAACAAACCACAATATTTCAATGAGAATTTTTTTGGCTTACCATCTTTTTCGTAGTCAAATTTTCTAGAAAACTACAAAAAACACAGAAAAACACCAAACTGTTCTTCATGTACAGTATGAGACGTTTTATATGTGAAAAAAATCAGTAAAACTTTTACTAAACCTCTAAATAAAATGCCTTTAAGTAAAACCGCAGTCAAATATGCTGGAAAATAATCACACTGCAAGTCAATTGTAAACCTCAGCAGGTTACACTTACTACTGATAACCACCTCAAGCACAAAAACACACATTTATAGTGAGAATATAAAACAGTAGAATTCAATACCCATATGAACTTTTCAGCTGCACTCATTCTAGATAAAACATTTCAAAGGCTACAGGTGCTCACAGTGGAGCATGTGTTCTTTTGCTCAACTGAATAAAATGATTGTTTAGACAGAAAATATCATCACCTGGACTTTGCAGGTGTGAATACATCACTGGGATCCTTTCCAGACAGCAGCTAATTTATTACCAACAAAAGCCAATGTGATGATATTTCCTGTCCGTAATGTAACAGAGGTCTGGGACCCATAGGGCCCATGCTATCGTTTCCCACGCTGAACGTCGTCTGTGAACAGACCCCAAGCGCAATAATTACGAAACACACTGGCCCCCTTGTGGCATCATTTCGAAGTGCAGGTCCTTCCTGGAGAGCCATCGCTTGAAATGAAATGCCGGAAAAATACAATTAAAACAGCTTACATTTATTGCTCAACAGTTCTGTACAAAAGAGCCACAATATTCTTCTATGAGAAGAAATTTCTAATGGCAATAATATTCTATGAGTAGGCAGACTTTCCCCCACAAACCATATAAACAAAGCAATAAATAAAAAGTACCATTTTAAACCACACACAAAGTGTTCTAGTATCACTGTGATATATCCATTATTTTTAACAAAATCAGTGTAAAATTTCTAAGTACTAGAGTACAGAACACAAATACTGAAAACAGGTTTAACGTTTTAAAAATCGCATGTAGTTGTCATCCTGCTCAAAAAATTTACTTGAATCCCCCTTTATAAAGGGAAAGTACAAAATGCAGTGTGAGCTCAAGGAAATGGCACGAGAGTACCATGAAAAAAGAAGCAAAATACACCAATATGTCTGATTAAACCAAATAGGTTTCATAACAAAGCAATTATGGATAATTAATAAGTATTAAAACATGCAAAGTAAATTGAAAAATTTGAGTTCCAAATCACCGTTATTTCAAATAAAATTACAAAAGAGGTGTAAGAAATACCATGTGACACTCCAGCCTTTTACTGTTGGAAAGTACCAAAATAGATTTTTTTCAAAAATAATCCAGTAAGTCGAACTGTAAAATCTGTACTATCAGAAACCATAAACAGACGTCAGTACCTTTTACCTAGAAAGCAGCAGCTCCTGTAATTAGAATGGAAAAACCTAAACAGTGACACAGTCCATCTTCTGGGCTGGCAAAACCAGGCGCTTCAGATTTCAGACACATTAATCTCTGCTAAATGCTATATAATACATCTTTGTGATTTTATTTTAGAACGCAAATCTTAATCAACCGTTATTTTTTCTTTTTGCAATCCGTTTTCTTGGTTTTCAAAACCTACTCATTTTTCCTGCCTTATTTTCCAGGAGTTAGGAGTAATGTTAGGAGTAATTTAGCTTATATGGTGAGCAGTAAGTACTCAGTGAAGGTAAAGCAGTTAGCACTTGTTTCAGCAGTAGAAATTCAAGCTGACAGCAATAACAAATTTTAAAAATGACACTTAATATCTACCAAAAGCATGTGTGTATTATTTACATGCTTCTGAAAGAAAGAAAAAAAAATCAGGAATTTCAATTAAAAACATCTCTGATGTTCATATACATACATACACACATCTGTGTGCAGTCTTAATAGGGTGTCTACTCCGCCTCCACACTTGAACCAAAACAAGAGGAAAACAGCACTGACCATAAGCTTCACTGTGCAAACAATACCTGCAGCTGCTGTTTTTCTGTTCAGCAGACTGGAATTGGTACATAAAACAGCATGTTGAGTGTCAGTCTATTGGCATCAATGCATACATTAAAAAAAATGACTGCATATGCTGCTAGGCTGAAAAGAATACCCGTATAGAGACAGTTACTAACCAGGAGTTGAGACAAAATATCTCTCAGAATAAATACTGAATGACTTCATGTTGGGGGGGGACTTCCTGTACTTAATCACAGCCATTGTTAAGCATTCTTAATGCCAGCAAATGAATCAACGACTGACCTCAAAGACTCACAATTAAACAGATTTTAGTTAAATTATTAATGATGGACAATATATTACAAGTTGCTCCTACTTAAAGCACGTAAAACCCAACATTTAAGTCGTCTATAGATGACTATTTAAGGAACAGAAGGTATTTTATTTACTATTAAAAATGCAACAACATAAGAAAATTCTTGGGAGGGGATCTGAATGCCTTAAAGTCATAAAGGAATCATTTTGCACATCTAGTGCACGTGTGATTAAGCCCTTAATAAGCACTAACATAACTGCTAACGGGACGTAGTGATCGGCGCTGCTGCCGCACACCTCCAGGCTCAAGGGCTCCAATCCCCCGCTGCTCCCTCTCTGAATTGCCCACAGAATGTTCCAAAGTGGTCCAGTTGACCACGACCAAGATAAGCAGTTCAGCAATCAATGGATGGATGGATAACTACTACAAAGGAATAAAAAAAACATAGTAAAATGTTTCATATGTACAGTATATAATGAAAATGAATACAGTTGTGCCTGAGGTTCATGAACGCAATCCGTTCCTGACTTGTGGACCAATTTGAACGCAAACCAAGGCAACTTTTCCCATAAGCATTGAAATTCGATGAATTCGTTCACAAGCCTAAATATATAAACAAAACAATTTTTATTTTCTGGTGTTTAGTAAAAACTTTAAAGAAAAAACGCAATACAGTGTGGCGACGGGCGGACCGAGGCATCGCGAGAGCAGAGAGAGACATGGAGACTTGCTTGCCGGGGAAATCACGCTCTTTATTAACAGTCCCTAACCCTTGTATTGTTGTTAATGTTAATGGTTTCATTTCCCTATTGTCACGCGTGTGCTTGTACCTGGTCCGATTCTTGCGTGTATTTAGCATGTGTACATGTTCCACCGTGTGCATCTTGCAGTTCGGCGTCTGACAACCTTGTGTTTTCCGTCTGTGTATTTGGGTTCGGTGCTCGTCGGGTGCCTGTTGTGGTCCTGCTATTTACAACTGCATGCTGGGACACGCTGGGACACGCGTGCCAACGGTGCTACACTAGTATTAAAAAAATGAATCTGGTCGAGGAATCTGTTCGTCAATCAAATTTTGTGTGCAAACCAATGCATTCTTTTCATGAAATTTTTGGTCGTTAACCAAATTGTTCACAGACCACAACGTTCGTGAACCACAGGCACCACTGTACTCTGTCCCTGTCAGCAACAAACATGAAACTTGGGGGGAAAAAAGGGAATATAATATATATGTATATTTATATATAAAAAAGTTCCTTTCCCAACTCAGTAGTAAGCACCTTTGTCAAGGCTGAGGCAGATGGGATCAGCAGATGTGGGCCTCCTGCTTGACCTGCTGAGCCCTGGTGCAAGACGACACATGCCGATGGAAACTGTCCCTCCACATGAACCTCTTCCCGCAGACGCTGCACTCGTAGGGCTTGACGCCGGTGTGGATCTTCATGTGGCCCACCAGGTGGTGCTTCATCTTGAATTTCTTGCCGCAGACAGCGCAGCCGTAGGGCCTCAGACCCAGGTGCATGCCCATGTGCCGGTCCCGCTGGCTCTTGTGGGTGAAGCTCTTCCCGCACTGGCAGGGGTACAGCTTGTAGACCACGGCCGCAAAGCCCGAGTGGGAGGTCTCCTCCCGGATCCCGGTGGCCGGCTCCAAGCTGTCTTCCCTCTCTGGAACCCCACCCTCCTCCCTGGATGCACTGGGAGGGGCCTCCACTTTGTCAGCAGAGAACTCCTCCATAGACGCACCATAAAAGTCTAGGGGTTCATCGTACGAATGCTCACCTCCCTGCGTCTCCTCCAGTTCTATCTTCTCCTCCATGCTGGCATCAAGGGAGCTGGTGCTGGCAACCGATGTGAATCCCTCTTCTGAGGGGTTCACTCCCTCAGGGTCCCTCCCATTTAACTCCTCGGTAGTCTCAGCCCCTGATGTGTCTGCGCCACCCAACTCACAGCCATCCTGCTCCATCTTCTCTGGCTTGACCAGGACCATTCGCTTGTGGTACAAGATGCCGGGACGGATGTAAAGGGACCGGGGGTAGCGGTACTCCGTCACGTCGCTGCCTCCGTCCTCCCCGTCCTGGCTGGCCATTTCTGTGCTCCCACGGTCCTGCTCAGAGGGTGGAGACGCAGCGAGGATGCCGTCCCGCTCCAGGGCTCGAGGAGAGAAGCAGCTCTCCACCAATCGCTCCATCTCCCTGTCTTTGTAGCCGGTGATCTTGGCACACGGCCGGCATGCGGCAGCTGGGTCTAGGTCTAGCCTTGGGCTGTTGTAACCGCAGTAACCTGGAGATGGATGGTCACCACCTGGGCCAGGTTTCTGGCACAGGATGGCCTGGCCCCCTGCAAGGAGCTCGGTGCACTTGTCAACCACGTGCCACATCTGGAGAAAGCTGGCCGCAGTCAGGAAGCTCACCATCTCCCCCACCGGAAGCGAGAGCGATCCTGTGTAGCATGACTGAAGCAGACTGTCGAACACGCCAGGGTGCATCACATCCGGCAACACCACGCATGTGCTGTTCTTAAGGAGGACCTGGTCACAAAAGTACGGCGAGCTGGCCGCCAGCACGGCCTTGTGGGCCCGAAAACGGTGGCCCTGGATGACCACCGTGATGTCACAGAGCTGACCAATCTGACGCTGCTCATTCAACTTTTGGAGGATGGAGCAGGAGAAGTCTGGGAACTCCACATGGTACAAGTTAGCCTCAGATTCCATAGCTACTGCGCTACAGATCTGAAATTGAACGGAAATGTTATATACTTTTCCAGTTTATTTTGAAGGACAGCATTCAAAGAAATGTACTTAGGATCCAGCGTCATTAAGTATAAATTTGTGCGCAATGTAACAGAATTCACTGAAATCAATGCAAAGCGCTTTTTATTTCATGCAGTAAAATAAGAGTACATTTGTCATGATTCAACATCACTATTTATAAGCCTTATTCATTCGTTCTGGAGTATTTAATATATGTATTCAATACTTGCATCCTTACGATGAAGCACATTGGTATCACTATGTAGCAGTTTGCAGCTGGTATTTTTGCTGATATTACGCATGTGTCAAAGTAAAGACGTACAAGCATGCTTAATAATGACGGTGTTTATTAAAAATATGAACAAATGAGCCGGAATGGCCGACACCCGTTTTACTGTTTGGCACGGGCTATTGTGCGGTGCTAGCCAGTTAGCTGTTCAGCTAAATCGGGCAGAAAGGAGGCCTGGATAATCGCGCAATTTATACAATAAAAGCCGTGCCCATGGCCCAGACGACGGTTTATGCTTTAAAGGACCCCCGGACACCCGAAATTACTGTCACCCATCCCGCTCCGCGATCCCGTCCCTTCCCATGTTAACGGCTACTTTCAATGCTAACTGCCTGTCCCCAGTTCACCTTCGTGTCGGCGGTGGTTGGGACAGCGACAGGGTGCAAATACCTGTTGACTCTACTTGGTAAGGAGCGAGCCGACCCTCTCCCTGGTCATGTTTTAACATTTTCCAGGCTTAGCTAAGTAGCCCAGAAGCTTCTCCGCTCCTCTTGGACCCGCTCAGCCTCGGCTGCCCGCGAGCTGCGTCTACGTCATCACGCACGGCCCGCTCGTGCCCCGCGGTGGGTGCATTGAGCACGCGCCTATTCGCGCAGGAGAGGATCTGGGAATTTCCATTCTTTCTAAATGAGCACTTGTAATACTTCTCCGTTTTCTACTTTGTTCTGTTTGTCTAGTAATAACTCACAAATGTCCCACCATTTATCCAATGGTATCTATTGTATTCTCCGGGAAGATCTAAAGAACTAAACAAGGCGCCAAAATTGGTTTTTATAGAATTTCGTAATTTATGGCTTCTGAAAATAACTACGCTATACAATGCATTTATTATGTTTTTCTATGCTTGTTATCATGTGGATTAGGATATATCAATTTCTTTTCATCTGTGCAAAATGAGTCGCACGGCTTTCGTTCACGTTTCATAAATTAAAACGATAGAGGGCGCTACAGGCTAGTCTGAACAATAAATGTCTTGGTTTTCAGTAGCTGTCAGTTAATTGACATGAAACGACAGTTTTGCATTATATAACTTCATGCTACAGATTAAACGTTGGAGTTCTCAAATTATCCAAGTTTCACAGGATTGTGAGATTCATGTTTCTCAGTGTAATTTGCCTCCACCCTTGACACACTTGAATTTTTTGTTTTATCGTGAAAATCCTGTGACACTATTGTTGAACATTGTTCGGTGACAAACGCTTTTACCTTCTTCTTGCATTTATATCAATAATTACCAATGGTTAGTTGTTTAATAACTTTTACATATTACTTAAAATCTTTCATTTATTGTTGCTTGGATATTTCTTCTATAAACCAATTCTGGTTATACCACTTATCATGGATAGGGGTAGGTGTGTGTGTGTGTGTGTATGTGTGTGTGTGTGTGTGTGGGGGGGGTTGGCTACCATCCCAAACAGCATAGGGTACCAGGCAATGGTGCACACTGGGCAGGGTGCCAGTCCATCACAGAGCTCATACACACGATTACACACTACGGGCAATTTAGAGGTGCCAGTTTACCACATGTCTTTGGGCTGCAAGAAGAAGCCAAACTGCCCAGCGGACACGAGGAGAAGGTACACACTGCACATGCGCAGTGCAGACAAAAGTGACAGTTAAAAAAGGCAGCCGAAACCAGCACTGGGACAGGATAAATGCTATCAGGGATGCACATCAAGTGAAGAATATTTATTTTATTGTAATTTGCGAAATTAGTGTCGATGTTTATTTGTCTTATACATGGAATTAATTTTTGTCATTCTTATGTCTTTGTAATAGGCCTCGTTGTATTACGCTAAATGTTTTTTTTAATGCCAGTTCACTGCAATAAACCCCATTAGTAGATAACACATTACATTACACTTTAAAAGTATTGTAACACCAAAATGGCATCTGTATCTTTTCAAGTAAATGTCGCATAAATATTGCTATTGAGACATCTGGAAATGTAATGATTATAGTTATGAGTGCGTGTATTTATGTACGGAATTATTTTTTTCCATGCTACCCCTGCATATTGATCACGCCTTCCAAAGACGCAGACTCTGGCCATATCTGTGATTCTGTATTAACCTCGCCATCTGAATGCTTCCAACGTGTATCCAGCAGTGTGCCATATAATTATATTATTAATTTGTTATTTCGATAATTAGCAATCACACATATTTAACAAAGTCCACGACTCCATTCAACGACTTTCATGTTAGAGTAATTGTCCACTGTGTTACCTGCTGCCCCAGACATATGGCCACACTGTTTTGCGTCCAGTGTGGGTCCCTTTTACTTACTGGGATTAATAACAGTGAGAGCCGTGGATATGGCGGAGACTTCAAACCTAACCGGGCGTCCCCATGTAAGTTGTTTATCCACCTAAACGATAAAATCTGTCGTTGTGGATGAGCTGTGATATTGCCAATCACGGCAGAAGAGGCGAGCGCACGCTGTTTATGGCAATTTCAATTTTATTTGATTAGAAAGAGAGGCAGACGAAGCAGCAGACCGGCGATGGAAATAAGACTAATTGTACAGTTGTATTAGATTGCGCTCCCCTGGTCTGCTCCCTCAAAAACCCCACGAAAATACATTTGTAGTGACACGACTTGTAATAATGTATGTTCGCTAATGTGATTTTCTCCCAAATTCATATGCATAATCAGCGGCGATGAATTAGACTGCTGTATGGTGTGAGAGTAATTACACCAGCCGCCAAGAGCCGCTTTACGGACAAGAAAAACAAGCAATAACGCTTTGCAATTTTGGCGTCTAGTATTTCAATTGTGCCCCCTCTATAACATAACAATGTTGATGAGTTTTGTTTTTTTTATTTATTCTTTTTTCTACTCCAGTAAAAAAATCCCCGACATGCTCTCATCTGTATCCAAGTGAGAATGAAGATTGCTATAATCTACAAATGGGGCAGGGCTTTTGCGTCACAAGAACCTTCCGAGGATATAATATTGTATGCACTTGGATAAGTGTGTAAAGTATTAATAGAGACGTCCCGTAATCGCGAATAATAGATAATAATAAATCGGGCTTTTCATTACTGTCGCTCGTATTCAGAGGCGCAGAATATACCGTCTTTATATATGGACCGATGTTTGTCAAGAGATGCGTACGAAATCCACACGTGGCCCTTTGAGATCTATTTGCCAAAAGTAAATATTTCCCAGGAAAAAAGATCAAGGCCAATGGAAACCTTCCTCCCCACATTACCTCGATGTTCATCGTATCTACCCGACACACCGCTAAACTCCACTTTTAAAGTATTTAACCGGGACAAATGAATGCAGCGAATGATTCAACCGGTTTGTGCTGCAAATTGTTATTGAGATTGGTTGTAAAATCATTGAGAAACATGCAAATACACATGTGCGCTCATGGAGATGGTGATTTGCGCAAAGGCCGGTATCTCTACCGTTTCCGTGCACCAAAGCAAACAGGCAGCTGCGCGGCCGGGGACGCGCCCTGCAAGTCCGCTTTATTTCCCGGCTTTGGCTCCTCTCCGCTGAACCGTGAGGCGCTGTTTAAAACACGGACTCTGAATGTTATCTGCAGCACGTTTCCCTTTCAGCTCCCCCCTTTTCACTGTCATACCGGCCGAGTGACAGTTTGGCAGCCCCGATGACTATCTGACCTAATGTGGCTGCAGGTGGGTGACCGGCCGGGAGGGAGCCGAGCAGCTCTGTCATCCCGCGGGCGGCCCGTGTTAAACAAGCCAGGCGCACCGTCCACGCCGGTAATTCGCTATTAAAGGCAACACGCCGCCCAGGCAGCAGAGCCAAGGCGGCCCTGATTAGAAAATGGTTTTACCGACCTCAAGGGGATGATCAAGGTATTGATAAAATTTCAAACAGTTCTCTAGTCAAAGGCTTTCCTGTTGAAGTTGTAATCTTCTCTGAAGGGGGGCTTTGTTAGCTACCATGCCATTCACTTGACCAAGAAGCCTGTCCAGGTATCTAATGGGGGTGTAGGAGTGACTTTTTGTGGATGACGGCGTTGCTCTGGCTCATAGGTGCTTTGCTGTTGCTTTTATTCCATGTGACTTGGCAGATTTTCTCTGTGCCCCCCAGCCTGATTAACAGGTCATCCACTTCGGGTCACGATCTCAGGTAACGACAGACCTCAGAGTCCTGCTGTTTTAGGTCAATGACCAAAAATGACTGGCAGGGAGAGGGAAGAGCGCTGGGCCCATGCAGGGAGTCAGTTCAGATGCATGTAAACTGGACGGTTCACGTTCAAGTACGTAATACAGCTCTATTATAGCTGTGCAGGACTTCACATTTCACAAGGGATTCAATAAACGAACACAGCAAAAAAGCTAAATCTGCAACCGATTTTCTGAAACTTTATTTTATTACATTGTGCTGACATATAACTCATAAAAAAATTTCCCCTTATGTCTCAGACATTCGGATAAAACCTCAGTTATGTTTTCATGGTCTAACTTTTCTAGCTATAATTAATAACACCGGCACACTGTCATTTTCTGCATTTTCTGTCAGCTTGTATTTTAAAAAATATTTACTATCTGGAAAGTTGAGCTGGAATAATGTAAACAGACATGCAGGACAGTGTGCTGGATGGATTGTGGGTCAAATAATGAAATATGCTTAGAATGGCAGCAGAACCATCATTCATAAGCGACTGCTAGCTAGTAGTTTATTTTCTGTGTCTTCTGCTGACTGGAACTGCATTTTTGCAGCAACTGCGTTTGTGCAGATGTGTCTGCGGTGTCGCAAACAAACAGCCACGAGCGCCATGCAAACAAAGCGCTGGCGTCTGCTCCTGCTTAACATCGTCTGCGCTAACAAAGGTGGGGGGGGGGGGGGGGGCTGGCCGGGCCATCAAGTTCGGCCATCAACCAGCAGCACAGGAGGGGTGTTTGCGGGGCCGGCAGAGGGGCGGGGGGACCC
>JABJVP010000041.1:2653290-2663747 GCA_026770825.1 Brienomyrus longianalis | reverse complement strand
TATATATACCTAATAGTGTGTATACACACACACACACACACCATTTTTTTTCCAAGTTAAGAGGTGCCCTTTTTACACGTCAGATACATAGCACAAAGCTTCCGCGTAGTTGCAGCGATTAAACTCTATAAACATCCTGACACGTCCTCCAAAAATATGTTTAATGCCTCATCTTCTTCATATTTAAAAAATATTTAAAAAACCCCGCTCTGTAAGCAATTCCATTTATCCCAGGTGATTGCTTCCCATGCATAGTAAATCGTGGCGCATTTCAATACCGAAATTCGAAGTTCGATTTTTTAGAACACTTCGTTTTCGGTCTTATTTCAGCCGCTTTCTGAGACCCGTTGGTCGGAGTCTGTCCGATTTCTGTGCTGAACGGAATATAATCGAGAAAACGGGAATTAATTACTCGGAGCGGCTATTATTTGTCCGTCCCCACCTAAATGCAGTGGATAAAATGTCAACGAAGCAAAATTTATCCGACACAAAACAACTCTCAACCTGCCAACTGTAACTAGAAGCCACCACACAAATCTTTTAATAAATTGTCCAAGTTTTTTAAAACTACGTTCGGATACTTTATATTATTTAGGGCTACTTAAATTTTAGCAGCGACATCTTTGTGGCTTTTCATACATACAATGATTTTTTTTCGCACCTTCAACCCAGATACAATGACTGGAATATTTCAGAAGCGCATTACAATTTTTTTAATTAATTTTGAATAGTTGACAAATGTACTTGCAGCTAATCCGTATCATACGCAGGTAATAAATGTGGAAATTGGAATACAAATGTTTGACTGCTTGTATGCTTTCCAGAAAGAGTACACGATGGTATGTTTTCCCGATATGGACTTGATTTATGCTTACTCCAATTTCATTTGAATGTCAAAGTTCTTTTAACCAAATCATCACAATTATTTATTAAACTCGTCATAATTTACATGGCATTTTAAAAAAATACGACCATAAATAAGTAATAACAACAATTTCTTAAGAACAAAACGGTGTCCATTTAAATATTCGATATAATAAACTGATTATATGCTTCACCGGACACTAAAACATTTAAAACTGTTTCTAGTAGCATTTGCTATTGACCAACATTAAACAGTGTCCATAAATTCATATTAATTTTTCAAACGAAGCTTTGTTGAAATACATTTGCGTTGCGGTGTATGTAAAAATGAGTATACAAAACATGAGCTTTATCTTCAATATATTAAGATTTGAATATGAATTAAATAGTTCAAACAAAGGCTAAATGTTTTACAAGAAGCAATGTGAAGATAACAGGCGGTAAAATGTTCACGGTGTTCGTCCTGGAATTCTGGACTGAAACGAAAGACAGGCTATTACTTACATTGATAGGCGAACGATAAAAACATTTAAACAGGCGGAATGTTTGTTGAGGTAAAATACAGCTATGATTACTATCATAACAAAACACAGTGAGGGAGAGAGCGGCAGCTTCATGTTACCTCGTCTCCGTACGCATGAGCCTGGCCGCTTTCCTTTGTAGCGCATCCGGCAGAGACACGGTACCACAGTCCTGCCCGCACATTGGCTCCTCGGTTTGAGCATAACGCCCCCTGGTGCCGGAATACTTAATTGTAGCATAAGCGGACAGGACGCTGCTATAACGGAAACCCTAGGCTACAACACAATATCCTGGCGTAGGGTAAATAGCACTGAAAAAACACTGAGTCAAAATGACAGATCTGGTAGCATTGCAAAATGGTGCATCCCTTTTTGTACTGTCCTTTAAATATGGTCTACATATTCTTTTTTGTAGGCCTACATAAACAAAGAAATCACAACAAGCCCATATGAATATATTATGCAAGCTTTACGTTTTCTTGCTCGGTACTGTTATAACAAGGTACGGGTTTCTTCCCGTCAGCGAGTTAAAGTAATCCGAAGAGAATGAAGAACTGATAAAAATCCACTACGACCTGGAGACATTAGCGGTCATCGTTCATACGTTCTGTCTTTCATTGGAATTCAAGCATCGCTAAGCGTACCTACTTGCCACGTCGTTTACGTGTAAAAAATGAAGAAAAAAAACGTCTTACATGCTTTTAAACGACGTAAGACTAACAACGCCAAATAGTTGTATCTTTATGAGCCTACAACAGTCGAATTTGATTTCCTGAGACTGAGTCGAAGGAGCGTGGCTATGCCCTTTCTATAAATGATAAACTGGGACTTTAGAAGTGTTTCATTAAAATATAAGAACCAAAGGCACAGTGCGGTGATTAAATGCATATAGAATATAGAAGCAAAATCTCAAAAGTCAGTTCCCACAGCTGATACTGATAATAAGCTGTACCAAGCTAAATATCTCGGATATATGATAGAAACACTCTAAATGTAAATAGGAAGACACACTTTAAAACCTAAGGTCATAAATTAGACATGCCCCATACGGGACGGCAAAAGGGAAACGCACAGCACCCGCAGATAACGTGATTATTGGCTGGGAAATGTTACCATGACCGGGTCGTGCGCGCCGCGCCGGACGCTGGACGAGGAGTCGAGACTCCGAGCAGCAGGTGTGCGGCACGTGCGGCCTCGCAGAGGAATGCAAGGTCACCGTGACATGCGCAGTTCGCTCGGGAAGGTGAGCCTAGGCGGGGGCTGGGGGGGGGGTCTTTTGATTATGTGGCGTGTAGCTGAGGCCGCTACCATATACCATTCAGAGTGAAGGATACTTGCATTTTGGTACGTATCACATGCATTTAGAATGGCGGCACGCAGAGCGCTCTGTCGTTATGGCTGTTCTTTTAAACTGTTACCAACTCTCCAAAGGAAATACAAACGACAAGTCATTATGACGAAAAAGATTATGTCGACTTAGTCGTGTATATATCGGCATATTTGTTTGATCAGGTTCTGTCATGCCTGATTCTGTAATGAAAACTATAACCAAAGCAATAAAATGTACACCTTTATAGGTAATTCGCTATTTAAATGCATAATTAATGGGAGATGCAAAAATTCTCCCTATTGTGGATAACTGTATAATTGCACGATTCGAGTCATTATTTTAATCTTCACACCAGCCTCCCCAAAAATAAAATGTGTTAAATGTTAGTTGCGGGAAAGCTACTTCAACAAATTAATTGTTAATTTCCTCATACTCAGATTGGCCAGAAAGACCTGATACTTTATGAAATTCCCCGAATGTTCTTACGTGGCACTTCTGGTCCTTGAATAGTCCATCAGCTTCTTGCCTTATTTTGTAGATGTTGTGTAGCTCCTGCAGTTATGTTTAATCGACTCATTGACAGCCGTATATTTGTGATGTGCTGTTTACCACATTTGTACGTCGCCTTGTACAAAAGCGTCTGCTGAACATGGCTATGTGAAATGTAAAATGAAAATGCAAGTGGGAATAAAAGTAGCATTGTTCAACAGGCAATGTAACTTAATTAAAAGCATTATTATTAATTGCCTAAACTTTCCATGCTTTATCCAAATGCAGTATAAACCCGAAGATACGCAGAACACATTCAGAAGTCAAACGCTTTGAAAATATAATAAAATAAAATAGGGAAAATATTCCCTAATCATTGGAACAATCGGTAAAACGTGAAGAATTTAATAATAAAAAAAAAGTTTAAACGCGGACATCTTAACAGACTACTTATTTACTTTTCCATCCTTTATGAAAACAATTACGTTTTCTGACATTTTGTTTCGTTATTTGTAATTTGAAAAAATATAAAAACTAAAACGAGAATTTACGAAAGCATGAAGTAGACCTACATATTAGGAAAGCACGCACATTTTAAAATGAACACAATTGCTATTATTGTTATTAAAAAATACTTTAAATTATTTCAACCACGAAGAACGGAATGCATATAGAACACCAGCGAATATTATATACTTATTTGCAATAGTAAATCTATAAAAGTTGACCAGTTTTAATTTAAATCCCAGGTAACCTGCATAACCCAGAGACCAGCGTCTCAGTATAAAAAGGCCGTGACCGGGTCGCACTGACGGGTACTTAATACGGTTCATAATTGGCATATTGATTAGATGACGCTGGAAATCTTTGGTTGCTTTCCATCTCTGCAGACAGTTACAGCAAAAATGCAAAGCAAACACGCAAAAGTACAGCGCCGGCCGAGTTTAATCTGCGATCCCGAGTTTTCTCTCCATGCTACTTACATCGCTGAGTCATTCCAAAGGAAACATAAACAGTGAATGGCAGAACATAAGCCTACAGGGAACCTTAATCTCAGCAATCACTGAAAAATAACACAGTAGTGTAAGATTCTAGACTTAAAAAAATCATATATTACATAATTATATAGGCCTGCGATAAAAATGTAATTGACTGATATATTAGGCTACTTACGATAGCAATGCAGTCAGGCAAGCTATCGATCGGAGGTGCGTTTCCCGAAACGCGCGTAATGCTGAATACGTTGTCGGGTACGAGTGGATAAGGTTTCGCGAAACCCTTCGTCACTGAAGTAGTTCGTATTCAAGTTCATAAATTAACGAGTGATACGACCCATTCCTTACTTTCTAAGTCGTTCTATATTTGAAGTTTTGCCAGCTATTCTCTCATAAAGACATAGACGTCGGCTCCTCACTGCTTACACTCCTTTTATGGCAACATCATAATAATAATAGGTCACTGTTGCGATATCAAATTATAATGTAGGTTATAGAAAATGGCTTTTCGTAGCTTTAACATTTTGCGAATGTCCTTGACATTCATGAATTTGAACTGAATTTGAATCCCGAATGAATACAGGACGCAGAATTGCATTTTCATTTGAATTTAAGGAAGTAGAATTAAAATTGAGTTCACTTAAATTCATATACATAGCGCAGGTGCAGCTGTAACGATACAAATGAATATTTCAAAATGGATTGCAGTTAAAGATGTTACCACACACAGCACGCGCCATATCATTGTATAAAAATTGTTATTCATTATGGAAGAATGCAACATATCAAGTGTCATTTTGTTTACCATGTTGAGAAAGAAAAAATGTAGAGACCCCCTCTGTAACTTAATTGTGTTTGGAATGGGAACGGAATGAAAAAGTTTGTGTTCGTGGTCTTTATGGGACTTACATTTCATAAATTGTAAACGGATAATGTTCAATGGAGTACTTTTATGAGCTTTTCGTTTAAAGGCAAAAGTTAAAAATAATGAAAAAGTACAAATTTAACATAAATATGCTAAGAGTGTGAAAACTACGGAAACACAAGAAGAAGTCAGTTAATAGTTAAAATATGACCGAACAATTAATTACTTAACAAGAAGCACAATGTTAACATGTATCCAATAGATAATTGTCACTTTTCTTTTAAAACAGCTCTCTTTGATTGCAGCTGTATAATGGACAAAATAAACTAGTATGATTTTGGTCATGTGGGGCAGCATAAACAGCTATGGGAAATGTATAACATCGCAGTTCAGAAGTTGAATTTTGTGGAATAGAAAATAATGTGGTACATATGTAACTGCAAGATATTTCGGAGACTCATAAATGTGGGGAAGAGAAATTGTTAAACATTAAAAATTGATGTACATCAACCTTAATATACTTTAAACATCCATCCATCCATTTTCAAATCGCTCCATCCATCCTTCAGGGTCGCGGGGAGTCCGGAGCCTATCCCGGAAGCTATGGGCACGAGGCAGATACTTCAAACATATCTAACACAATTATAATTATCGGTGTAGTTAAAGTGCTAATGGTTAGTGGTAGCAAGCCCATATTAATTCGATTGCAATATATATTTTTTAAATACATATGAATTTGACATTAATTATTGAATATGGAAACAGAAATCTACTTTTCAGTGATTTAAACACAGAATCGGCTTCAGAAAACAGGGTGGATTACGTTTGTCTGAGGAGTGCAAATTTGACGGTTCTCCAAGGCAAAAGATAAATGCATAAAAATAAATATGAAGCTAAAACGATCCTCCCACCCTCACAGGGGCTTTATGTTGAGGCTTAACCTGCTTTTTGAAATACAGGCGCATTTTTAATCACAGCTTGTATCACAGATGCACAGTAAGCAGCGTTAACTGGTTATTTGACATTTAAATCTCCTTTGATGTTTTCATTAGCGCTCTCCTGACCTCCGGCTTGTGCCACATGGTGCAGACAGTCTCCCAAAGCCCACAAACACAGGAGCCCAGCCCAGCGTTTTATGCACAAAGCTGCCATATCTAAACGCTGTTCTGTAGCTCCTGCTCCAATACTGCTTGCTCTGTTACTTGATCACTCACTGGAAGCTCAGCCCAGCTGCGCTTACTGCATATATAGTCGACTCTTTGACAGCCGTATGTTTGTAATGTGCGGTTTGCATCAGTTGTAAGTCGTTTTGGATAAAAGTGTAAATGCAAATGCATCAAACATGTGATGCAAATCGAAATCGTCTTGTAGACGTAAAATGGCACACCCCTGGATTTTAGCACAATTCCTTAGCAGACCATAATCCCAAGGCTGAAGCCCGAGGGTCTCCTGGCAGCCTGGACCAGGAAACACAGTTACTCGGGAGGATTCGGTCTCCAACAACTTGGGGTCACCTTTGCATGCTCGCTCTCTCAGCCTTCCGGAAGGTGTACACAGAACCAGGCCTGGAGCACTGACACGTCACACTGAGGAAATCAGCCGAGCAGCCCACTTAAGCAGGGGGTGTCCCAGGCAGCGTCAGCAGCATCCTGGGAGGTGAGTCCTGCGGTCAAACTCCTCGCAGTTCCCATATAGCCGCTGCCATGCTGCTTTAAAGGATTCATTTCTGTCTGCAGCTTAGAAGCTGAGCATCTCTCTTTGTCTCTGGGGTGATCCAAAGAAACGACGTCGTGTTCAACAGAAATCGGATCAGGTACGGTTCATCGTTCCACTTAAAGCAATGCTCTGAGTAAAAGCAGAGATGTCAAGGCAAAGGGAACATGGTGTGGGATTCAAGTCTTTAAATTTGTCAGGGAAGCATTTTGCTTGATCTTCACATTGTGATTTCAGTCTGGATTCTGTAGTAAACACACTGCAACAAATCAAAGATTTCTGTTCGACCAACAGGGTATATTATCCTGATGCTTCACTTTGAGCATGATACTTAAAGTCAGATTCTCTGCATTGCAGCTCATTAGCTGTGCTTCTTGGGATGCATCGCACAGACTGACTTTGGTTTCTGTCACTATGGCAAAGCTCAGCTTTTACAGTGTCTGGTGTAAAAAAAAACCCCCATAACTGGCAAAATGATAAACTTGGTGTTTTTCGGCAAGATAAGAAAATTACTTTCTGGACTTGATTTTAAAAAAGGTGACGCCCTCAAGGCAGCCACTTACAAAAAAAATATGTTTGACTTTGTTCGACAGACATCTTTGAAACAATGGCTAATAAGGATTGAGAGAAGCGTTTATGGTGAAACAGTGGTCAGTGTTGAGGTAGGAGTTGTCCATCACCATCATCACAAAATCCTAGGTGCCCTAGGACCTGCATTGATATTACCACAAGCCTACAAATACATGTTCGTTTTTTCAATTACAATGGCGCCCTCTACTGTACAAAAATGCGAAATACAACGAAAATGTCCGTAGGTAGTTGTAAAAACATGGTGTCACGGACACAGAAACAGGCGACTGAGAGCGGGACCATGTTATGGGTCGCAGTTCAGTACATACCTTAAATGTACATCAGATAATAGTCTCTAAACTTGCAGCTTTTTGGCACCCAATTATGCTATCAATATACCCAACATGAAAGTAACAGGAATACAAAAGCGACAATTTAATTTACACGTTATAATAACAGTAAATCATGAAATAATAATTCAGAGGACTTCGAGTGGCATGTAAGACCATTGAACAATATTGACCTTTGACTAGAGAAACACCAGGACTGAAAACCAAAGCATACAGGCAGCACTCCCACTGAGTCAGCCGAGGACGGTAAAAAGCAAAAAGGAAAAACACGTTCGCACACCGGCACAGAGAATAAAAGTGAAAGAAAGCAGAACGCAGAGATAAAACACCAGGTGTGTGGAGGGAGCTGGGCGAGGGCAACAGGAGCGTCGGAGATCACAGGCTGGGCCCGGGCTGTCTCTGCCCAAAGGCGCTGCCAGCTATTGTGATCTTGCCGGGTCGGGAACTGCGCCATGGCGCCGGTTTGGTTCAGATCCCGTGGAACATCAGCATGGGGCTGATTCAGCAGGAGAAGCAGGAGGTTTGAGAGCAGAGGTCTGTTAAGAGATCGCCTCCCAACCAAGCGAAGACAAAGAGCAGCTAAAACGGCGGCGGGCTGTGACAGGCCTCAGTCTCCTTCCCTCCACCCCGCCATCCTCCCTGATGGAGACGAAGCCTCCTTCACAGGAAATCGAGCCGGGATAAGCTCTCACGCATCGCTCAGGCTCGGCTCTTAGGTCAGACAAGACGCTACTTGCCAATTTTGGCAGATCTCCCAATGGCGGGGGGGGGGGTAGGAGGGTTGAATTTCAAGCCACACCTGGATGACATCCACGGAGAACCGATCATCACATGAGCGTTTTGGGTCATGCTAGGGAGAGGGGTAGTTGGCGCTTAGCTTATGGCTAATTCTGTGGTAGCTAACAGCCTGTTTATTCTCCCAGTCTCATAAACATATATATAACAGGAAGGTTAGCAGCTCATAGAATCCCAATAAAGGGTCATAATCCTGCGTAAAATCTATCCCCAGAGAACCGGTCTCAGCCACTTCACCAAAGGTCCTCGGTTCAGCCGCAGTTTACGACGCTTTCATCAGCCGCTTGTCTTATTCATCTGATTTGCGTCCAGAATGGGTTATGCTTGCCACGCCAAGCCGGAATGGAAAGGAGCCCAGTGTGGGGTGGGGGGGCACGGTGTGATTTTAGGAAAAGTGCCACGCAGAACCGGCACGAGCTGTTGTTTCTCACGTGAGCCACATAAATCCACTGTGTGCTTTTAAAATGACACGGACTGCAGTCTGTGGTTGGAAGATTTTGGAGCGGCTTTCTGAATGGCGGCCGGTGCCGTTACATCAGGCGGCCGCTGAAATAAACCACAGAGGGCTGAGAGCCAGTTACAGCTATGCCAGTGGGGGATGTGTGCACCAATGGGGCGAGACCAATGGGGCGAGACCAGGGGGGCGAGACCAGGGGGGCGAGACCAGGGGGCGTCCAACTTCACATTTTACTGAAAACACTATACAGGAACATGATGTATAATAAAATAATTTATTATTATTACAAGGTGCTGTCGAGGTGACTTAGACTGCAGGCCATAATGTCAGGACCTTCTGTCCAGGTCTTATTGCATGCTTATGAGGACTGTGTCTATCCACTTGATGCTGCTCATTCTCTTCTTCTTTTAACTTCAACTTGACCGCAGGGTATTTTTCCAGTGACTAAGACCTTCTTGAATACACCAGTCTTCTCATAATATGCCAGGAATAAGCCAGGTCCAGTCTGGTCATTTGTGCTTGATCTCAAGTTTTCTTGTGGTCCTTTGTATTCCAAGGAGACCTTTGTGACTGTTCCTGTCGCACTTCTTCACCTTCACTTTTGTTTAATGGACTTTATTCTCATCAGAATTGTTTTTGCTGGCTATTTCATCGTGACACATGCGGCAGGGAGACACTGGGACCGGGGGCAGGGTCTGCCGAAGCCGAGGCTGTTTCTATCGCATTTGATCCTGCTGGTAAAGAGGCCAGAGCAGCCCAGCTGGTGCTGGTTAGCATAACTGCCCTGTTTTAGGGTCAGCTGGGAGGACTGGGATGGGAGGACAGTGAAATGGAAAAGACGACTTTCCAGTTAAGGAATGTAAAACTCCTGGCAAACTCTTGGACTCTGAGTAAATGTAACTTTCAAAAGATATTATATAAACACAAACTATCTTGATCTTTTATTCCTGTTTTCTCACATCTTTTATATCATTACTACCATCTTCCACAAAGCAATTTAATGGGGGTTTTAACTCCAGATACTAAACATTCTGCCCAATCTGTAGTGTATGTCGATACCGGCTGTAGATAATGTAGAGCACTTTAAAGGAACACATGCGTATGGATTTACACATCGTCCCCTGGGCGGAGTTTGGTTTTCATTTTCTCCCATTTCCTTCTCCTTGCTGGATATTTCAGAGGTTTCTGTTCTTCACAGGCCCTATTAAATTAACGAGTCGGCTCACATGTCACAGCTGAAAACACACAATTTGTCAGACGTGCATTTCACCTCAAGGAAGTGTTCTGATTTTTTCTTTCTGTTGCAGAAGTTAGGAGACCTTAAAGTTGACTTTGTGCATCCATTCTTAAAATGACTGGTGGGGGGTGCCGGCCAGGGCTTTGAGACACACCCCCACACTGCATGGGGGTGGCCAGGGGTTTGAGACACCTCCCCCACACTGCATGGGGGTGGCCAGGGGTTTGAGACACCTCCCCCACACTGCATGGGGGTGGCCAGGGGTTTGAGA
>JABJVP010000041.1:2540171-2556481 GCA_026770825.1 Brienomyrus longianalis | reverse complement strand
TCTGAGTCATTGTGTTTAAATGCTGACTACTGTGTGCTGGCTGCGCCTTAACTTTTGCAGCCTGCGTTTTCTATTTCGCATCATAGTTATCCACGGTGCTCAATGTGTTTTAATGAAGAATGTGTTTAGAGCTTTGCAAAAATGGTGACTGAGATCTGCAAATTGTGTCTAACTAAGTGAGCGCTGTTTAAAGTTTCGCCAGATGAGTGACTGATTCAATGAATGAGTTTTGGCAATTGGTGGTTATATTTCAAGAAAACTGTAAAATGAGAAGCTGCATATTTGTCCTGAGCCTTAGCAGTAAAAAGAAAACAAGCACAAAGAAAGTTTTTGGAATAATGACATTTTTTGAACTAGTTAATCCTGAGATTTTTCAGCACACATGATGTTCAATAGCGCTTGTACACTCCAGTGGAAAGCGATTCACAGACTGAGTGACCATGGCAGTGCATCGAAGGGCCCCTCAGCCACCAGCATGTCCCAGGAGATGGAGCACAGTTGGCATGCTCCCTCAGAGGGCAGTGCCCCTAGGGTTGTGGGTTCAAATCCTGCCCTAGTACTGTGTACGGTACCGAACTGTCCCCTGTCCACTTAGCCAGCTGACAAACAGAGAGCATGTGTGGTATGGCATGACGTGACTCGCCTATGACCTCCGCCATGGCTCCAGCCTCTCATTATCTCTTCTGCAGGCCTGGGGAGCTGGTAACTCCTCAAAAACGATGTAGGGCGGGCAGCTTTGTTTTCACTCCCCAGGGGCTACGGAGAGCTAACTCCTATTTCTTCAGCATCTGGGGGCCTTTTCAACGTCTTACACTTACATGAAGGTTAAGCTCTTCTTTTGATTTTAGTTGTTTCTGATTTTGAGTCATATCTGGAATCCTACATCAAGCTTGGTTGTGCACACGCCCACTTCCGCCAACCTCATGCAGGCGGGTTGCTGTGTCTGAGAAGACCACCCTCCAGAGCGCTACCGGCAGTTCAGGTCCAGACAGTCAAAGTCCAGACCAAGACTTCGTTTCAACCAACTAAGTGAGTCACTCTGTGACTGTGACTTATTGTATTCTGGTTGGTTGAAACAAAACCTCGGTCTGGATTTTTACTCTCTGGCCCTGAAGAACTTACCTACAGGAGATCAGGAGATGAGCAAAGGTTTTAGAAGAGAAGAACAGCATCCACTACAGCCAAAGAACTGTACTGGGTGGCCAAGGTGGAATTACAGCACTGGCCACACCACAGCAGTGTAATGCCTCCAGACTGGAGGCTGTTGGATATTCTGATAAACAGCTCAAACTGGTGAACAAGACTGTTATATTAGGAGTTCCTGAGGTAGAACGTGTTGGGCCCCAGAGTTAAACTGAAACCTTGCCATACCTTGGGGGACAGGGTGGGGAGGGGGGAGGGTTGCTCAGGGATTCCCTGCTGACAGATAACTGATCTCCCTGAACATCAATGCCAGCTGGTGCAGCGCGGTCAGGTCAGGAAAGACACCTGTCATCATCCTGCAGCCTAAGCGGGGGTGTAACCTGGCTGAAAGGCAGTGTGTTCGAGAGGCTATGCTGTCCCTCCAGGGCTCATATCAGCAGCAAATCCTTCAGCCCTGCCCATCTGTGTGCAGCATGGCGGCCCCCGTCGACCACGCAGAGTGATACGCGTCCTAGACGAGGCAGGTGGTGGGGCTGCGAATCATTGGCGGCTTATTCTGCCAATGAGGGGAGATTCCTAGACAGCAGGGTTCTGCCTGCAAGACAACCAGAACTTTTAATATGGAAATGGTGCTTCATGCTCATCAAAATGCCTTGTTAGTTCGAATTCCAATTCCGTCGTTAATTTTATCGGACCGAAGATGATGGGTGGTGCGTTATCTGATAAAACGATGATGTGAGCGATTGAAGTGTGGGTCGTGCCACTTTTATCACAATTGTATCACAATCCAGTGCGATCGCTCGCATATTCTGGATGGCGTGGGTGAGGATTGGAAGGAGGCATGTTGGGATATGCTGGGGCCAAGGGGGCCCAGTCCGACTCCTTGGGAAAGGCCCAGTTAGGCAGCCGACACAGAGGGCCTCCGAATGTTCCTCTTCAAATGGAAGTTACGACATATGGTAGGACACTCCATTACAAGGTGAATATTTAATACAATAATCATTCAATTAAGAAGCTTGTGTAGAAACTGCCACTGCTGATTTGTATCAGCCGAATGTTGCAGCGGGAAACACAATATATCAACCACTGTCACCAAGACGGGAAAAATGTCCCTACAGGACTAAACAGGGAACATCGAACAACCACTGCCAGCCCAGGTTCGATCCCGCAATTTAAAATCCCCATCCTCAGATAGCAAACAAGGGAGCTGCCTGTGAAAAAAAATGTTATTGAAAGTCGTGTAATGAAGTGGCTTTGAGGAAAAACAGGACAAGGAGAGCTCGGTTCATGCAACGCCGCTTTATAAATGAAACACTGCATCACGCCACAGTGCGCTCAGTGGCCAGTTTGCTCAGTGCACCCACTTGTCACTGCAAACCGCCCGCGCCTCCTAACAGCCAATCACGTGGCTGCAGCTCAATCCCCACAGAAGGCCCTCGGGGCTGAGAGGCTCACCTGCTTCATAAACGTCAGGGCGGCTAAGGCGTGTGATCGAGGTGATTTTAAACTTGTTGTGATTGCTGGTGCCAGATGTGCTGGTTCCAGCATCTCAGACTACAGTGTCTAGAGTGTGCAGAAAGTGATGCACAAAAAAGAAAAAAACCCATCCAATCAGTTGCGTTTCTGTGGCGGGAAGCAGTTTGTTACTGAGAGAGGTGAGGAGAGAGGGGTCAGCCTCATTAAAGCCACCGGGAAGGCCACACATGTGAATTACTGCCACAAAGGAGTGCAGAAAGCCATGTGTGAACATAGCACACCCCTCTGCCCTTGCAGTTCTAGAGGCAAAAATGGCCACTTAGTGTAGCGCATGGAGGGGCAGCAGCAGAGGAAATGGGAAGCTGTCATTTAAAAAAGGGGGCGTCTAGGAACCTCTTAAGGTGGAAACCCCAGTGTTAGATGGTTAGACAATCGGACCCTGGTGCCCACTCTGCAATGCCACCGCAGCCTTTTATTTAACCCGATGCTCATTTTGTTTCCCCGTTTCCTGAAACCAAAACAGCTGTCATGCTGTCCTCCTGCTGTTCAGGGGTGATTTTAGGATTTTTTTTTAGGGTGGGAGTGCATAAGAGGGGTCATAATTCATACTGAGGGGCCAACCCTATCATTAAGCAATAATATGTTTTGAATTAATGAGTGACAAGGAAGGGGGCATACCAGCAACCAATCAGCTTTCAGCTGGGGCAGGTGCCTCTCTGGCCCCTTCCCTGTATATGTGCCTTGCTGCTGTCCACCGGTTCTTTTAAATACTTTTAAATATTCCATGGTACTGTCTTTTCTTGTTGGGCTCTCAATCTGAAACACCTACCACTGTGCGTGTGACACAAAGGTATCTGCTCTGCGGCTCTCATTTGAACTGACATCCCGTCCAGGGCATACCCCAGCCTCGTGCCCCATGATTGGCTGGCATGCCATCGAGGGTGTACCCCAGCCTCATGCCCCGTGATTGGCTGGCATGCCATCGAGGGTGTACCCCAGCCTCATGCCCTGTGATTGGCTGGCATACCAATGAGGGTGTACCCAAGCCTTGTGCCCCTTGATTGGCTGGCATCCCATCCAGGGTATACCTCAGCCTCGTACCCCGTGATTGACTGGCATCCCGTCCAGGGTTTACCCCAACTTGTGCCCTGTGATTGCTGGCTTCCCATCCAAGATGTACCCCACAAGGTCCCCCACGACCCTAAACAGTATATGCAGTTGGATGGATGGATGGCTTGCATGTGTATTTCTGCTCAGAACTACATCTGCTCACTAAATGCCCTGCTTACAGCCTGATGTTAAAATGCAGTTTGTACAGCAAAATGAATGTGGCAGCATCCCGAACAGACGAAAACGCGTGTCAAAGACGAACAGGTGCACGTGTGGGGGATGGGGGCTTGGCGTTAGCGACTTTGAGGTGCCACACCTGACGATGACAGAGACAGAAGCATGATGTCATAAACCTGGCAGCTTGTGTAGCATTGGTGTCATGATTGGACAGATCCCAGCGTCTAATCTTTCTGTTTATAATGCTGAGGGCAAAATGCCAAACAAAATGCATAATAATAATAACAATTATTATTACTGTTATTATTATTATTAATATAATTAAAAAAATGAATAAAGGTTTTCATGAATGGTTTTTTTATGTCTGTTATACGATGAGATAAAACAGACACGATTCGTTTACCTGGGCTATACCTGTCGATGTATATTACGATATGATGATGTGATATTTTATTACACTCATTTGAGAGGAATGCTGCTTAAGCAGCTATTAAATTCTGCTAAGATGTGAAATGTAAATTTCCCCTTTATGCCGAGGGAATGCGAGGAAAGTATTCGAAAGCATCTGGCAGGATGGTGGAGCTGCAGAGGACGTCGCCGGCGCGGAATCTCCGCGAAAACGCGACATCGCGCGACAGTGAAGGGGGCGCTGCCACGCGGCGCCGCCGGGGGTCCCCCACAGAGGAGCAGAACATCACAGAGCTAATCTCTTTGAACGCTCGTCTCTTTGTTGTCTGACTGTAATCCCGTAAAAAAGCCTCATACATCTATGAACTATAAACACTAAAGGCGCGTGTCTTTTCCCCCTTATTAAGATCCGGAACGGCAGAGCCGGTGAGGACAATGGCCGCTTTAATAGCACCGAAGGGCATGGAGGTTTATCACAATCGCCGAAACCATATTGCATTTACCAAGGTTACCATTGACGGCGAATTAATCACCGTCCGGCTAAATTAAAAAGTATAATCCTCATTAAAGAAGTTTCACATTTACTGTACTCTTAAGTGGCTCCGTGTAAGAGCTTATCATTGGTGTACTGATAATAAGATTTTAAATATCAAGCGCTTTGTACAAAGATCACACAGGCCCTTTCCTGCGGGGCGATACGGATCCCCGTTAATTAAGGGTGTCGTCCCCCCCGCCCGTCGCTTTTCCTGGTTACATTACGCAAGGCGCCGAATGACTGTCAAATTAAGTCCCACACTTCCTAGGATTTTTCATTTACATTTTTTCTTTAACTTAATCTCCAGGAAAAAGAAAAAAGCGCGAAGTTCCTGTGCCAGCTTACTGCCGTCACCGTGCTGCGGAGCCATCACTAGCGCAAACGAGGCCTGCATCCCCTTCTCAGGTAACGTCTCGCGATCCGGCACAGGCCTGTATTTCTCCTCTTTTATTATGTTCAGAAAATTAATAAGTGAGAATAGTGTCTGGGTTAAAAAAAAAAAAACAAATACAAAAGCGTGTACGTTGCGTTTATTAAAACGCACATCCTCTAAAGGTTACAAGCAGCTATTGTGGAAGTACAATGTGTGAAATGTAATTAAAGGATGTGCGCGCGCCGGCTAGCCACCGCGCCCCGCTCCCTCATGCAATATTCGCTTCTCCCCCAGAAACTTATTCTCTCAGAACTAATTTTGCATGACATATTGTGTTTCTGGCTCAGCTATCATGAGTCTACCTGTGAATTAAACAGGGTTTGATATAGAGCAAATCCAAAGATTACACTACAGGCACGCAGATGTCGCATCGCCATGATTTATTCATTTCGGCCAAACGGAGGCCGGCCGCGTCACGTGCGATCGGATTCCTCCTTGCCCGCGTGCAGCCACCACTAGCGGGGGGAGGGGGGGAGGAATGCAGATGGGTTCGAAAGCGAAAGTTGGGGGTGATGGATGGTTAGACAGTAATGGCAGTTGACGAGATGATTGACTGAACGCTGCGGTTGGATTAGTAGGCTGTCGAGAACCGCTATATCTGCCCTGTTGGCTGAAGATGCCGCTGAATGTGATCTACATGCATTATTGTTATTTCTGTTATTGTTCTTGTTGCTAGCATATTATATTAATTATAAGTATAGAATAGACAAATAAGTTAACGAGGCCTTGTTTCCCGCTCTTTTCGTTAAGGGCCCATGTCTTGCTTCTGCACAAATGGTCACTGGTTTTAGTCCAGCTGCTAACATGCTAAGGGGCTAACAGGATATCTCCTAAAGGTGTTTACAGTTTTCCACAAATGAGGACGCAAGTCTTAACAGTGATTTCAAACCATTTAAATAGGGTGACTAATTATATAAAATGTTGAAAAAATGTTTTATTTACTTATTATACGTGCCAAGAAAGAACACATTTGGGTATGTTTTATGACACTGACAGAAGCTTTAAATTAGATCAATAAAACAGGACGAGCAAATATAACTGTAAGTGGCAATTACAGGGGGCCGAGTGAAATGGCTGACCTTGGCCAAGACTGCTACAAACATCAACAAAGGAAAAGAAACACCCACAGGCACATTTTTAAATTAAAATTCGCTTCTTGATTGTCTTATGGAGGACAGTCAGCTATAAACAGTTAATGAAATGAATTTTTGATTCTTTTTTACTGTACAGCAGAATGAATATTTACTGCGTCACTTCTGTATACTGTCAGTGTTTATCATTTGTCACAGATATCTTACAGCTTTCAAAATGGCTGCCATTCCTGAAGACTATTTTAAGACACTTCATTTTTAGCACGGCTAGAACACATTGCTGGCTATTGCATTCACACGTCAAATGAAGTACCGGGTAGCTTTCCCATGTTTGTGTGATACCATCGTGACCCTCATTTTAACAGCTCTGGGACAAATTCATCAACACAGTGTGGCAGCACCTTTTCCTAATATCAAAACCCATCATCGGTGGGCTAAAAGCCAAAAAATATATAAATGACCGCATGTACACTTGCCCCCTCTTCCCTTCCTGTTTCGTATTTCGATTAAAGCGAGGTGTCTGCGGGAAAACCGATACCTGCTTTTCACCGGACGAGGATTACGATGTCAACAACAGCTCATGATTCTGTTTTAGGGGCACATCGGTGAAGGTATTACGCTATCGATAGGATGTTTACTGGGGTGAGAGCCCAGCCCGGAGTGCCGTTAAACGCGAGTGTTGTTAAGAGTGCAATAATAGAAAATTGGTTTATACTATCCTTTGTGTCTACTGCGGTGCACTGTCTGGGCCACTGTCTGGGCAGGAAAGAACCTGCTTATATTAAATCAATTTCCGAGCGCTGGCGCATCACCAGCGGAGTGGCCTAAGTGCACTTCATCCCCTTAAGAGTGAGGTTTTAAATACCAGGTACTTGTTACGCACCAATAGTGCCAGTTGCTGTTCTTGTTCGACAGAAGCCCTGCAGATGTGTGGCGCATTTTCACTGGGTGCCTGTTTTTGACCATGGAATGAAAAGCGCGTAACATAAAGGAGCGTCTTTGGTAATTGTGTATCAGGAGGTTAAGGAGATCCGAGATGGTAGCTGTAGCTCTCATACGAGGCACTCGCTTTGAAATGGCGTTCCATTACAGCCATGCCAAGAGGATGACAGCGGACATAAATTGATCTACAAGCAAAGCCGGCTCCCACCGCAGACTGTAATGGTCCGAGGCGTCCTGTCTGGGGGACGGACACTCAGCCGGCCATCGAAAACGAGGTCTAACTTGCGAATCGTTCTCCTGGGGATCATTCCAGGTGCCACTGGGCGCCGATATTAAATAAAACACAGAGGGCTGGCAAACATTAAAATCACGCTGACTGTGACGTTTACAGAAACATGGGAAATGTGGCCCAGGTTCTGTTCCTGGGTCCGGGACCTTCAGGTCCGTTACGTTTGGCGATCCTTTATTTAATGTTTCCTAAAGGGTATTTCTTTGTACTTGGTGAATGACCCGGCAGAAGACAGAAGATTTAATGGCTCGTAAGGAGATTTAAACAGCTGTGTCTTCACCGCCGCTGTCAGCGGCCATTGCGTGCCATTCGAGAGGCCAGGAGTCACTGACGTACGCTTACATTTAGCTGATTTAACCGCCGGCGGAGACAAAAAAAAAAGATAAAAAGGAAGCAGAAACGTGAAGGTCAAAAATCTTGGCCTAAATTAGCGATAAGCGTGTTTAGCTACTGCTTGTCCTCAGACTAGGTCTCCATGGAAACTACTTCCTGTTGTCCTATTCTCTTTGTGTAAGTAAATCCGGCACATATCAAGCAGACCTATGTCTGTATTATTGCTGCTTAGACAATTGCCTTTTTCACTATGATGATATGTTTGCATTAACAATATGTAATATCAGTGAATGTTAACATCAATTGCCTTGAAGTAATAAATTAAATTAAAATATAAATCTAGGTTTATATTTTCACTCAGAAATATTGCGCACTAAAGAATCAGATTTAGTGAAAGTGATTAGTTGCCATTGTTGACACGCCACAGCACAACAACGCAATGTCTCCTCTGCATTTAAGCCATGCGTGTCATCGTGCCATAGCAGCTAATTCAGCGCCGGGGGAGCAGGGCTTGTGGGCGCTGCCGTGCTCAGGGTACCTCAGTGGTCTTTTGCAGAGCACTTCTCTATCCATTAGGCCACCACTGTATTTGCACTAAGGCTGCAACCCTGTCCAGGATGTACTCTCACCCTAACCCTCACCCTAACCCTGCCTCCTGCCCTGTGCTCTAGGCACTTTGCGATAAGTGGATGGATGGATAGATGGGTGGATAGATTGTGTAATGTAAACCTAATTTACATACATGTTTTCCCACCTTGTACTGTAAGTTATTTAGTATTTGGTCTCACATTTGACGCAGCTCTCCATGGCGTATTTGATGAGGTAGAGGTGTGTGGGTATTTAAGATGGCCCTCCTGCGTGGCTAATGACCTGCCTGTAGTGTAGCCTGCTGAGGGCGGCGTGCGGCTCACCTCTCCGCTTTCACGCGGCTTGCACGATGTTGGCAGAGCAGTCCTACACCCTGCTGACATGGCATGGCGAGCGGAGGGTAAGCTGACAATGGCCCTGCCTGACACCGTTAGCCAGCTCCGCTAATACAGCAGTCAGTAATCGTGCGCAGTATAGAATATGGGCACTGTTGTGTCTTATGATCAATAAGGCATTCTCTGCTGAGCAGATCTGTAACTATTATTCATTATTGTATTAATGTACTTTTCTGAGGATAGTCCAAAAGGCAATGGGAAGGTCAGCTAAATTATTATTTGGGGGGCCTAAAACAGCAGCAAAAATAATTTTCATACGTGGACAAAGTAATTTTTTTAAATTTAATAAAGCTAGTGTTGTTTTTATAGCTTAAATGAGTGAATTAATGTGGTAATATTAATTAAGATTGTTATATTATTATTAGTAATAAAAATGGCTTGAAGTCATGAGTTACATCTCAGCTGGACTTCAGGTATAAACAATGAGTGTCAGGTCTGTGTTTTCAGGCTGGAGGGTGAAGTTGGAGTACGTGGAATAACCACCTCCGTGGAATTTCCAGCAGACTCTCCCACGGTTCACAGGTATTCCAATTCAGCAAACTCCTCGACGGACCTCAGTGCCTCTTAATGACTCCCCTTCATAAGCAAACGGAGATAACAAGAGTGGAGCCGGGTGCAAATGCGGGGAGGGCCGTGATTGAAGAACCTTATTAAAAGCAGCCTTGTAGAGTGGCGCACGTGACGGGCCCGCATTACGATGCCTGATCCCTTTCGAACGACGGCACGGTGCCCCGAACAGGCAGGGGGAAGAGAGGGAAAAAAAACCTGATTAGAGTGACAAGCACTGAGTGATACTGCAAACCTGTTAATAACATGAAAATTAGAAGAGGCTCATGCAAAGAAAGGAGATTAATTTAGCCGAGTCCATCTCGCGCAAATTGCGAAGTTGTGAATATGTTCTCATATAATGAGGCTTCCTGCTTGTCAGCCCACTTGTCATCTCCTGTAATTAATGTTAAGGAAGACTCCTTCCTGATGGTTCGTATTACTCATGTACCAAGAAAATTTCTTCGGAGAAATAATTTACATTTATTATCATCAGTCTGTTTGTGTGGTGTATTTGGCACTGCAGTAATTTATTGCAGCACCATTTCGCGCGCCTTGATTAGTCACTCGTCAGACTGAGATGTAATTTTTTTCTTCAGATGTCTGGGGCTGGGAAATTGAAAGTGTTGCTGCATCACATCAGGGCTCCTGCCCACTCCACCTCTCCCTCGCCTCCCTCCCTCCCCGCTCCTTGCGCCTCCCCTCCCTGCTCCCCGTACCTCCCTCCCAAACCAGTGGGGCTGCCATCCAAGCAGAGGTGCCCCGCTGGAGATAGATGCCACTGCTCTCTACAGGTCTGAATCCGGGATGTCAGACGCCTAGCCATGTCCCCCTACGCTCTCCTGATTACAGGGGGGGACGTGTGTTAGCCAGCTGGGGGGTATTTCTGATACTTGTGACACTGCGTTTCACCTCTCAGCTTGATCTTCACCTCACATTTTTACATTTTATCTGTTTAGCAGATGCTTTTAAACAAAGTGATGTACATTTCAGAAAGCAGCATCAGACAATTTCTGGAGCACAACGGTGACATCACACTGCTGACCCTGGGATTTAAACTGCCGACCTTCTGATCACAGGCACAACGCGTTAATATGCTGAACCACACACTGGCCAGCAGCTTCATCCATGATGTGAGTGAGGGCAGGTTTCCGTCCCTGGGAAGAGAGCCGGATAAATGAATGGGTGGAAATATGGTCCGGTTGCCGATTTGCTAGCCTGGCCGACGGAACAGATGGGAGCGAACCTCGGGTTCAGAAGGGCGCCATTTTTCGGCACAAGCTTGGTTTAAATAGGGGCCAAAAAAATAAACCGGCATGTTACGTTGCTGCACAGATATCACACAATTATTAGCTGGGAGAACCACTATGAAACGGTTTGTTTATGTTTATTTGCCGTAAATTCATAGCTGGAATATTACGAGAACTGACACACTCGTCATTTACAGGACAGCAAAACGGCGATGTGTCATTTGTTTTGTTAACGGTGTTTTGTTTAGAACACAAAGCATGATGCGATTTTTTAAAAATATTTAGTAGCTTGACGAATACGGCGGCCACCCGGCGGTGACCTGCATCACGGGCACACACCGCACTCTGGTGTATCTCAGCACCACCGTGTATCCACTAATTTAAGGCTAGTTTATGAATGTTACTCTGGTTTTCTTTAAACACTGATATCAAATCACAAGTAAAAAAAAAACAAGTTTCTGTTCATTTGTGTGTTTTCTTTCAGCCAGAAAAAAGGTCTCCCTTTATGCCGTAACCATAACTCAAGAAATATCCATTTGAGATGTATATTTAAATCAAGCTCGCTTTGCTTTGTGTTGGGAAATTTATTAGGCTACCACTTAAATGTATTATTCAACAGAGCGTGTAAATAATGCATGGCCGCTTCTATAGCAAATTAACCCTTTCGCTTGCCGTGGGTGTGCCACTCGCTGTTCTGAATGGCAAGCCTTTTAATTAACGCTGTAATTAATACCGTAATTAGCTTAAATACTCTGGAACCAGGTGCCCTCGTGAGTTGTCTTAATTAAAACAACCAACGATTTTTATGTCTGTTTTTTCTCCTGTCTGTTTGCATATGAACGGGTCAGGCCAAAAGCGCGCACGGTGGATTAATGAATTTTTTTTTCACCCTTCATGATCCTGAGGACAGAGTGCATCGATAAAAACAGCCCTGCGTTAGCCTCAGCTTTTATAAGCCTTTATAAGCTTTATGCGGTTCGCGCCGGCAGTACAATCATTTGCCGCCTGAGCCAGACAACCGCTGGCTCCCCTATCGCAGGCCCTCATTTCTGAAGGGCCCTCGCTCTCCGGGTGTCAGCGGCGAGCTGAGAAAAGGAATTATCAGGCAGAATAAATCCCATATAACTACTTACAAAATGAGAGCAAGTGAACCTGCGGCCGACACAGTGTACTCCAGTATTTCATTACTCGGAGAAGGCAGTGAGGCAGAGAGGCAGCTAATCCAGCAGCTTTTTTTATCCTTGCCCTACCTGACAGTGATAGAAAGTGTTTTCCCCGAACTAGAAAAATAGTTGAGAGAAGATGAAATAGCAGGATGGTCAGTGACTGCAGAAGGCTCCCCAAACCACTGTCTTCAGCCTCTAGCTTTCCGTTTGTATTCATGGCCCGTCTTGCCTTCTGCAGTGTACCAAGGACTGTATATATAAGGCGATGCAACCCTCCCCTTGAAGCGTTTTATACAGAAGCACGTTCTTTTGCTTAAACAATTCGTTCATTTTCAGAAGTGAGAACCCCTCGCCCCTGAGCGTACTTTTTAAAAATCCAAAGGGATAGCTATTAGCATATGGGTGGAGGCGTCGGCGTACGATACCTGGTGTCTGAACGCGTACCGTGGCTGAATTCGATGCTCGCTGGCTGAAACGTGTACAGGAAGGCCTGCAGGTTAACAGCCCCCGGGAAGAACACGACTGCATGTTCTCAGAAGTCGAAACGCAACACGGCTCTCAGATGCGGCTGTCATGGAGATGGGCTTGCTTCTGCCGAGTGATCCGGGGATAGACGCCTGCTTAAGGCACGAAGCTGTCGGGCGTTTTGTACCATATAGCGTTTTTATTTTCGTTCTTTTTTTGGCTTCCAGATTCTCTGATTAAACAGTAACAGGATTAATTTGAACCTAAAGCTCCTGGTCGCTTGACTCTTCCAGCCTCCTTAGATGGCATCCAGCCTCCTTAAAACACACACTGATAAAAAAGTCCACATTTACTGAAGAATTTTATTGTAGTTTTTTTTACTGCTTAGGTATACTGCACGTTCACAGAACATCCATTCATTCACTGTACAGTCTGCTATGCAATAGTTTATATTTCTTTGTTGTTACTGGGGAATTCTGTGCAATACTTTCCCTGACATTCTTTGCACCGTTACTGTTTATTGTCATTTTATATCTATTATTACTATCTATTAATGTCTAAATGACTTTTGCTATTTGTGTGCTGAGCTACTGTCAACTTGCAATTTCCTTTGGGAATAATAAAGTATCTATTCATTATGTTTTTCATTAATTAGGCGTCAGTTGTAGACAATTGACTGAAGTAAAGCTAAACAGCTGAATTGCTCCATCTATGATTCTGAATTGACGTCATGCCTTCTACTGTAAACATACAAACGGTTGTCACAAGGCTTAATTGTCATGTTGTAGCTCCAAGTGTCTGCCAATAATTCGCCATTTTAAGCTTTATTTCATTGTGTAATCACTTTCCGAAAGCATTTTAGTGGCTGGCATTATAAAACAAATGAGAAAAAATGAAGGGAATCACTACAGAGAACATAAGTATGAAAAAAGATGTAGTTGAGGAGAGGGGTTTGTGCGGCGGCCCTGTGTACACAATGCACGGCCCTCGCCAGCGTGCAAACGCTGCTCCTTATTGTGCTCTCGGTGATTTTATCAACGTTGTTAGAACATTCATTGAGCTAAGTGAGATATCCATCAAGGGGTGACAGCAAGCAGCGGACTAATGGCTGTTAGAAGATAATAATTTTTAATATGATTTTTATTTCGCTTAATTTCATCTCTTCTTGACAGAGGTCCCATGTCATTGGAGGTCCTTCCTGAGCGGGGGATTTGTTTATGTGGGAGTGCATAGCACAAACCGCCTTTTGAAAGCCCACAAAGAAAAACAGGCCACATTTGCAAATGGTCGCTGAAAAGCTTAATATGATTCCACGCTTAACGCGATTGTGTCAGGCACTGTGGTAGTTTATTATGATTATTTTTTAACGTGCGGTTTCACGTTTGGATGCTTCAGCTACACTAAGATGCTCCCCTGCTCTAAACACACGCAAAAAAAAAACCTACAGATTCCTACACATGGCTTTTATTGAGAAAAGATAAAAATAAAACTGGAAAAAGCAGGCGGGGCAGCCATCATTGACCTCACCACGGTTACTGTTGCTAACCTCACATTTCCTCTTTTACCCAGTAGTTTGTGAAGTTCCCGGCAGTTGGAAAAAAAATCCTATTTATTTTTAATAAATGTCTGAAATGTGAGAGACTGTGTACTGCCAAAGTTTGTAAAAAAGGCTGCGTATAATGAGGTCTTATAATCAAAGCGATGATAGCTTATTTGGTTTTTATCAAAGCATGCAATCTTTTAAACCTAATTAATTTCATTGAGCCTGCTATTTTGACTTGTGTTTTTATTGCAGACTGATGTGATCGGGAGGATATTACGCATGCCCCCCCCCCTGGCCTGCGCCGTAAATCTGTCCTTTTTGTTTTTCTCCTGCTCTTGGCAATCCCCCTCCAGCCCGACTCCTGCTCTCATCCCGTTACCTGCCACTGCCCCTGTTAAATTCCTCCCTCTTCTGATCCACTTTAAAATCACTCCTCTTTGTTTCGCCCTGCTGTTTCCGTTTAACCCCCTCTGATCCGTGACCCAAATAAAACGGCTCCTCCTACTCCCAAGATCTTCGCTCACCGTCCTGAAAGGATCACCTCCCTCGCATTACGCTTCATAAAAACATAGTTTTATTTCCGGAACTTTCCCAGGGCCCCTTTAATTTGTGTTCTGCCGATTCATAGGCATCTTTACCCAGAGAGGCTTTAAGAGAGCTGCAACTTCAGTCTTCCAATTTCCCATTTACCTGTTTGCAGAGCTAGTTATGCCATGGAAGCTGCGTTTTGAAATACTAGTGCAGTTTGCGACATAGCAGCCGATCTTTGTTTGTTTGCGCTCCGGTGGCTTGAGTGACATGGATACGAACAGGTCGGGTCCGGGCGGATGCACGGAAGGCCAACCCAAAATGCTTTTGCTCATATGTGACCCTTCAGTGCTCTCCTGCCCCCCTGGTTGGGAGAAACGCCCTCTCCCCCCTCCTCTAAAGGTCACGCATTCCTGCCAGGTAAAGCCAACCTCTCTGTCAGGGATGAGAGAGCAGAAACTGCTCCTGGCATCGAGGCCCAGTCTGGCTTCGCCAGTTCTGGATCTTTCTTTGGATCTGCAGGGCTTCGGAGCGTGCCCAGAGAATCCCCTCACACTGATTGGCTGACCTGAGGTCCTGATGTCACGGATCTAGCCAGTGGCACTTTGAGGACACCTCAAAAAGGACGGCTCTGCTCCCTGTCCCCCCTCCCCCCAATTCAGTCCCAAAGACTTCCCATGTTTATTAATACTTTGCGTAATTAGCCTCTCCTGTTCCCCACCAGGGACAATGTGCCATTCCTCATATGGATCGAAGTTCAAATATATATTTTTAAATCATTCCATAGATATATGTTCTGTTTGTTATATAAAGAGAGCTTTCATTTGCATGTACGGTACTTGCACTATTCTCTGAGGGCTTGTAACGTCTCCTAAGGACTGAAAGAACACAGTGTTTCCTCTGCAAATGTTTGAGCGCCGTCTGTGTAGTGCAGCCTGGAATATTTATACTCCTTTTAAGTTTATAATTTTATATTTCAGCTTAGACTATGAATGCAAAACAACATTGTGTTTCAATGTGTCTCCCAGTTTGCCTACGTAACCTAACCACCATTGACATCTCCTTTAAACAACAGAATAGATGAAATGTAAATTATTATTCATTTTTTTTGTTCCTAAGAGGATTGTCACCATTGTCTCCCGTAAAGTCTCCCTGTCCCTGTTTGTGCGATAACATAAGACAACGATAATTTAAAAATTAATTGTAGGGCCCGCCGTGCCCCACCCCCCACCATTAAATGAAATATCGTTTAGGAAAAGCCTCATCCCATGATTTGTAACCCGAGGTTTCAATTGTCTTCATCTCGGCTATATTAATGGGTAGGTTAATGGCCTACAGAAATCCTTTAATTTATGCCAGGATAAATTAGGGAGAAGTAATGGATTTTGCTTTTCAAAATGTCCGGTTGGGGCATTTTCACTGAACTTATCTGAGAAATCAAATTATCGCATTATCTTCGTGAATGCGTCTTTAGAAGGCGTGCTCTGTGACAGTTCTCGGGAATGCTTCAGACAGTCCTGACATGATTCCCTCTTTATTGTGGCTTGATAGTATATGTTTTGACAAAATGAGGTAATCATTTCCTGAATATTACTACCCATGGCTGGGTTTTAATACCCAGCCGTGGATCAGAAAGAGCCAGCACAGGAGGGAAAAATGAGCCGTCGCAAAATAAGGCAGCAGAAACGCCGCTGCAGGCTTCCTGGCACTCTGCGGTCGCAGGAGATGCCAGTCCCCGCAAGATGCAGACGAGCTTCCATTTTATGCGTGTGTGAACGCATTCTGGCAGGTTCCTCCTCTGCCTGTCTCATACTCCACTATTTAAAAGTAGAAATGAAGAACCTGGAAGTATTTTTTATTATTATTTCTTAGTATTTATATTTTGTATTCCC